>CM042560.1:7302500-7592500 GCA_023630585.1 Cranoglanis bouderius | reverse complement strand
CTGAAACGTCGAGTGCGGTGTCCAGTACCGTCTCTACTACTTCTACAATGGATTTATCATTAATATGACATTGGAACTGCTGGAAAATAAGAGCTAACAGTGAAATCTGTCTGTTATTCCTTGTGTGTGAGACTTCTATTGAACGCCACTGTAACTGCACTAGCAATGTCCTCCTGTGACGTCAGCGCCGTAGACAAACGCTAACTTCTCAAGGGAATAACGTAAATACAGCACCAGCTAACACATAATCGCCAGAGCCACTAAGCACATCACAAATATTTAAGAATAATCATATTTAATGTGTCTCATGGTGGAGGTTTCCTTTAATGAATCACATTTAGCTCATGTTGCATGTATTATTATACAGTAGTGTTGATAATCTGATTAATCCCTTGTATAAACTATAAAGCAACTATGAAGCCAGTATAGGAAAGCCATTGTGTGCCCATTCATTCTGCACCAAGGAACAAATGAAATATTCTGCAAATGCAACCTTACCCTAAACGTGTCAGATGTGGTCGGTATTCCGTGTGACAAGGGTATTAAAGTTTGGGTACATCTGACATCAAGAACCTGAACAAATTTACAAGGTATGAGTGTCCTAGCACTTTCAGTTTCCATAGCAAATTGTTGCAAATTATACCACAATTGCTGCAATTTATTTCCATAATGGTACATGTAATGAAGAAAATAATTTCACTGGTCTGAGGTAGTGCCTTTCTTGGAGGCTGGTCATATTTTTCTTTGTTGTTTTATGTAGTAGTTCTGTACATTATTTGTAAAATATATATATATATATATATATACATATATATATATATATATATATACATATATATATATATATATATATTAATAATAATAAATACATACATACATAAATAAATACATAATTAAATAATAATTAAAAAATTGTTGTTGGACAACAGAAAATAGCAGCAGGCTACAAACTTTTATTCTCATTATAAAATCCAGATTTATATGAATATGAAAATCACAAACACCCCCAACCCCCGTCCCCTGGTAAAACAGAAGGCAAGCAACATTCTGCATGGCCTGCATTTGCATTTCTGAGTATGATGGGCTTTTATATTTTATGATGCAATAATAACTGCTTGTCATATGTTTAATACCAACTCAAATTCTCTTTAAAAAATAATTAAAATAATAATAATAATAATAATAATAATAATAATAATAATAATAATAATAATAAGCTAAGATGGGCTAACTAATGAACTCATTTGAAGCAGGTATTTTTGTAGTTCCTTTATTATTATTATTATTATTATTATTATTATTATTATTATTATTAATTTTATTTTTTTACAGGTTTTAAAATGGTTAACAAGCTTTAGTCATGATCAAGTTTTTCCTCCTTACACAGTTAGCACAACAGGGGTCTATGTGGACCAAACTGTAAATCCGTTTTTTTGTTGTTATTTTGACTCAAAATGCATTTAGCGAACAGTCATAAAATACTTGCATTCATTTTTCACTTGTGTTCTACCACCTAGAGCAAAATTATATGAAGACTATAAGACGCTTAAAGAGACACAGTTGGCAGCATCATATGTAAGTTCAAAATTCATGCTACAACAGGAAACCTACCTGGGAGTGGAAGAAAGAGCAAAATGGGGGGGAATCAGACATTTGAACAGAACAGCTGAGAAATTACTGCCAAAGACTTTCAGTATGGTCTGATGATGGCAAGAACAAAAGTATCAGTGAACACTATAAGAAGAACACTAAACAAGGCACGGACTTCATGCCTGGGCACCTTGCCACACTCCACTCTTGACCAACAAGCACATAAAAAGTCGACTTGAATATGGAAGAAGGAATTCAGATAGGCATGTGGAGTTCTGGGAGACAGTTTTATTGAGTGATGAAACTGGAACTGTTTTGACCCATGGATCAGTGGTATGTCTGGTAAGGCTTATGACAGAAAGAATGCCATCTCATCATTGGACTTTCCAGCAAGACTTGGTTCAGGGATCATCCTGGAATTTCCTTGAGTGGCCATGTTAGTACTCAGATTTAAATCCTATTGAAAATCTTTGGTGTGGTTTACAGAAAGCTATGAATGCACAGAAACCAAGGAATATTAATGAGCTAGAAGCTTTTGCACATGAGGAACGGGCAAAGATTCCAATAGAGAGAGGTCAGAAGTTTGTGAGCACCTATCGGAAAAGTTTATTGGAGGTTAGAAAGTGTAAAGGATGCTCCACAAAATACTGACTTTGGGGGTTGAATAATTTTGCACCTTGACATTTGCGGAGAGAATTAGGATTTTTTGTTTGAACTATTAGTAGTAAGTGCAACTTGGGAGTTGAGCTTGGGGCAAAATAATTTTAAGTGGAACTGTACATATGGGTTCCCCCAGAGGAACAAGTTGAAGAACACTTACAGGTGCTAGATGGAACCTCTATTATTCCTAAAGGTGTAACTAAATATATATGTGTATATATATATATATATATATATATATATATATATATATATATATATGTGTGTGTGTGTGTGTGTGTGTGTGTGTGTGTGTGTGTGTGTGTGTGTGTGTGTGTGTGTGTGTGTGTGTGTGTTTTCTCACAAATACTTGGATATTTTACATTTACTTAATTTCTTCTGGAGTGAGTCTTTGCTGGTGCTTTGAAGTTCTAACCATCTGAAAATAGACCGACTATTTTTAGGAATAGCATTAAACAAACTATCCATGATGTCATTCTATAAGGATACTTTATAAACCATGCCACTGTGTATTGCTTGACAACGACAACAACAACAACAACAAAACACCAGACATTGTCTAATAGTCATAGCAGATTTAATTTATGCATTTCTGATAAAACAAAAAAAAAAAAATCTGATACATCCGTGTTTACCACATCCACATCCACACACTTTAGTAACAAAAAGTAGACAGGGTCAAGACACAAAGCAGAGGGGGTGATAAAATTCTATTGGTTATAATAAACAAATCCTTCCGTCATTCAGTACATTCAGTGAATACAAGTACAAAAAAAATACCGATCCCAGCTTCTCTGTTCACGCAGGAATAATATACTGTTATTGACACTGATGAAAGCAGCATTATCTGATACGCTGGCAGGCCTACTCGAATCAAACACACTTTTTCACTGTTCTCATCAGACACCAGCTTGCCTTCGACTGAAAATTCATGTGATGTGAAAATAGGCGATTGGTGTGATGTTATTGTGAAGATAATTAATGCAAACCATTCTTACAGAGGCCTTGAGATGATACAAGCATTACCAAGCTTTTATCCATGATCTGCATGACACGAACACGATCGACAAAAAAAGTCTTCCAAAAATTAATTGCAAACATGAAAGCCAGAAAATGTGGATTCCTGGCATCAGTGTTACATTACATTTACAGAATGTTGATGAGATGTTTATAACAAAGACATTTTAAGCATATCTATAGCTCTTCTTTAAAGGACACTATTGATTTGCAGCACACTGATTATGAAAGGTTTACATAGCTTTCATGGCACTTGACACTAAAAAGCAGAACCCAACAGCAGAACAGCTACGAAAAGCACAAACACCAGCCGCCGATATAACCACTTTAATCATTACAGGACAAGAGGGGACAACTGATACATCTGTGACATCTTTCGTGCCGGTTTTCTTCCATCATATAACCATTCCATAGACGAGTAACCACATTTCCAACAGTAAACCACACATTTGGACTCATCAATAAACTAGCTGTGCACATCACTACTCTATAAATATATTAAATATGCATATATAAGAATACAAGTGGTGTGCATCCATGGCTAAAATCCATCTAATTTATCTGTTGTAGAAAATAAGCGTGCCATATACTCTTGCTTGTGTTGTTTCCTTATTGCTCTGGGGTGTGCAAGTGACAAAAAAAACCCATCAGGTTATGGGAAGATAGAGTAGTTAAGCTGAAGAACCCATGCAAGTTATAAAATGAAAACCTTCCCTGAATACTAAGAGATGTGCACTTGTAAATGTTCCAGATGGCCGCTCAGGTCTGGTCCATAGTGGGCGCTGGAGCGCTGTGGTGAGGCTGCAGGTCAGCAGGAATTCCACAGTGGCTGAACAGAGAGGGAAGTGTGTGTTTGAGCTGCCCTGGGAACAGGAAGTCCAGCCGGGGTGAGGAAGAGGAAGAGGAAGTGACAGGGATGGTCAGGCTGCTCTCAGGTAGGGCGGAAAGTGTGGCGGTGGGTTGGTAAGGGGCTGTTGGCATGGGAGTCGGTGGCGTGGACAACGCTGTGGACATGAGCAGGCCATCTGAGGTGATGAGATTGTGGAGTTGAGTCGAGTCGCTGAGAGGCAAAGCGAGGACGCCCCAGGAGCCGTGGGACACGTCCTCGTCCACCAGATCATCTTTGGAGTCATCAGTATGTGCTAATTGACGCCTCTGTGGGCGCACGCTGTCCCTCAGGTGACTTATGGAAGAAGGGGGGGAACGTGGGTAAGGGGGGAAGGTGTCCTCTGCTGTAGGAAGCAGGCTAGGGTCCAGCTCCAGACTGGACAGGGTCTCGGCTGATAGACGAGCACCGAGCAGGTCCATGACGCCGCCCTCCATACCGCGGCAGTCTGACCCCTCCACCGGACCGAACTCAGCTATACTGCTCAGGCATGCCAGGGATTCTGGGTAGGACCCCATGTCCTGCAGGACCCGCACCAGCTCCTCAGCTTCCTCTGACGTAGGTAAGAGCTCGCTTTGCTTACCTGTGATCAAAAACATATCGTTATTATGGTGAAAAATGCTAACTGGGCATTGCAACCATGGTCACACTGAGATTTTAATCAAAACATTTCTGACAATGCCAGGACTTTGCCGTCGACTGTTTTCCTTCACAATGGCACTAAATTTCCTGCCAGAGAGCATGTTACATTATGAGACTGCTGATCTAAACTCATGACCAAATAATTCTTTTAAGGGTTTTTTTTTGTTTGTTTTTTGTCAGCTATAGCAAAAGCAAAAATGCACAAGTTTTGCTACCTTCAAACAGATCAAAGTCTTGCAGGTCATCTGGGAATCGGGACAGAACATCTGAGAAATCTTCCTGATTAAGCTCCAGGTCATGAGGAATGTCACTGATGTCACTAGTGATGTCATCCGGGAGCTCATCAGCACTCAGATCAGGGGTCAAGGGACTCCTGTCAATATGAAGACATTAAGGCAATGAGGTACACACCAAACATACAAACACAGACACACAAACTCACACAAAATATTACCTTATCCCACTGGGTTGTGATGGTAGGCACAGGACAGAGGGCATTCCCAGGATACCCTGGGGCAGTGCAGGGGGAATGGGTTTCTGAGGTCGGCGCACTGCTCCTCTTCTGCCCTTCTTCTTGTGTTTTTTGCTCAGTGCTGGAAGTTTGGCCTTCTTCAACCGCCGGCGTTGCTGCAGCTGCTGCTGGTGATGGTACGTTCTGCGGCTGACGTCTCCACGGAGGAAGTTATCCTGCTCCATGTGCCAGAGAATACACATGTGACCCACATATACTTCACCCATGCTGTAAACATCCTGGATACTAAAGCATACTAAAAGACATAGCTGAGGATTAGCTTACTTATAACTATTCACTATCTACAGTATGTGCGTAAACACAATCATTCATTCATCTTCAGTAAGCACTTCATCCTGGTCAGAGTCGTGATCTGAATGAATGAATAATCAGAGTTTAAAAAGTGCGTGGTGTGGTTCAACAGCGAAGCTGATTATTTCCCAATAGTAGAATGTTCTGAAATGATTCATTCTTCGTATACCACCACAACAATTTCACCAGTGCTAACAATTTTCCTTTATTAATGAGCCTTTTTAACCGTTTATAGTTACATTTAATGTTGTAGAACAGGACAACTTATTTCCTGTTTTTACTTACGTAATAGCAGCTATACATTTTATTATGGGTCTACGAACACAAACCGCCCCTTTAAAATGATTTATAAACAACATATGGTCTCTGATAGTCTGATCCAATAGTGCTTATCAGATAGTCAGAGCCAAAGAAAAAAAAAAAAAAAAAAAAAAACACACCATTTTCTTGGCATGCTCCTGACAGAGTGGTGTCTGATGTGTGATGTCGAAGACTGGGACAGAACACTGCGCCCCATCCGCAAAACGTGCAGTGCAGCTCGAGAACAGCTGCTGTGAACTGTTCTGCAGAATATCTGAGCAACACCATTAAGGACCAACACAGTATACAACATAAAACACCAATATACACACAATAACACTGTAATACACTGCATGATGTATGAATACATCAGCCCAGGGCTGTCCCAAGTGACAGGCATGGCCCATGGCCTTATATTTGTTGTAAATGGCAATATACAAATGTGCAGCTCTTGCTGTTTGGTTGCAAACTGGAATTGCAATTAATTATGTGAATGGCTCCGAAATATGCCAGTATGAGCACGAGAGTGAATAGGTGTATACATGACTAGATTTGAGTCCTACATTTAAATAAAATAAATACAAATAAATATACTTTACTTACAGCTGAGCAGCAAACAGGTGGCTACTGATATCATTATTATTTCTTTCTACCGATGATCATTCTCTATGATCAATAACTATGATTTCATGTACACACGCTGACAGATGTGCCATGTTTTTGTTTATAGATGCCGCTCCCCCTCCTTCGCTGCTCGTCACATTCTCTCCCTGGCTGAAGTAAAAGGAACGTATTCCGTGTTTTGTTTGTCACCTGGCAAAGCTCATTCTTTAGCTAAATTACTGTTTGCTCTACAATAACAGCCCCTTCTGTCCACAATTTGACATTGCTGTGCATCAGCCAGGAGGACATCATTGAAAGGATACGTTGGAGGCAGTGTCTGGTGAAAGGCAAGGAGTGGTTAGTGCAGGATTTGCCGTTAACCTGGGCCACACACAGTCCTGAGTCTGAGCTGCCTGCAGTACTGTATAGCAAAAAAGACACATCCAATTAGGAACACATTTATCTTCACTGACACTGAAGATGAGTTTCATATTTAATGCATGTATGTATACTTGTAGTAATCCCAGTCATCTTCACATAGTTATCATTAAACATTTCAATATAACTGAAAGGGGGGCAGGGTGGTATAGTGCTCTTGGCTGTGTATTTACCTTGAGGTTACTGAAATTTCAGTATGACGCTGCTGAATTAATTGAGCAGTGTGATCAGGGTCGTGTGTGGCCGCCTGAAGCAAAGCTTTGCGGAGAGTGTGCTGGGACTTTCTTTCTCTCCTGAAGCATCTTTCTTCCCTACACATTTGTCTGTGCCTCTGTCTCAAATGGCCGCAAAGCCCTGTCAGCCGCTCCCCACGGGAACCAGAACCAATAGAACTGTTGTACAGAACAAACACAGATTAGATTCAGATTAGCTTGTCTCAGGGGTGAGATGAGTAGAATGCTTTCTACAGTACAAACAAGCCGTTTAAATAAGTCTTTTTGTTAACCTCAATATGTCAAAAACTCAACCTTTAGGCTTGAGATATTGATTTTTCCCTGGCCATTTACCATTTTAAAAATTATTTAATCATCTAGAAATTATAGCCTAGAGGGGAAAAAAAAGGAAAATGAGCATTTCAACCATTTCAGGTTTATGGAGAGAAGGGGAGGGTGCAATAATATTACCAGCTGCGCAGTCTGGGAACTGCTTGCTAGTAGCGGCAATCGCGAAAGCTCAGCTGGATGGTCAGACCGACTACCTTCATGTCCTCCTTCACTACATCCATAAACCTCCAATTTGGTCTTCCTCTCGGCCTCCTGCCTGGCAGCTCTAACCTCAGCATCCTTTTACCGATATATTCACTCTCCCTCCTCTGAACGTGTCCAAACCATCTCAACCTGGCCTCTCTAACTTTGTCTCCATACAAAAATATAGAAAAAGGTTATTTCCTTGACTGGCATAAAATCAGTGCCACTGTGTCTGCACTGTGTCTAGCCCAGACTGTAGCCTCTTCATGCAGTCTATCAGTGACAAGTGATGTCAGGTGATTACACAGAGTGAAACGTCCACTACATTTCATGTGCATTTGGGCAAATATTTTTCAGCCCACTTTGTTGACACATCATTAGTGATCAAGAAGGTGCATGTTAAAATACAGTCATGGTGTAATGGACACGAATGAGGTGGATTATTTTATTCACACCTTTTGTCCTGTGGGCTCTGATACTTAGACGATGTTATTTTCTCCATTTGGCTCTCTTCTTCCTCTCCGCTGTCCTCGGACCAGTCCAGCTCTGCAATAGAAACTGTTAGTAAAACTTAAAGGCTTCTTAAATCATCCACTGAAGGGTACAAATCAGTAGTTACACACCGAAATGAGGCCTCAGATCTTCATGCATTCTTCTCTGTTGCTCCATCAGCCTGTGAAGCTGCAACAAACATGGAGCCTGATGTTGTACTGGGGCTCCTGAATCCTTTGCTGGGCCCATATGCATGCTTGCACTGCTTGGAGTTGGAGGTACAACTCTCTTGGTGAGAGCAAGCTCTGGACGTATCTCTGGCTTGGGGTTGGTGGTGGTCAAGGTGCGATGACCTGCCTGAGCAAGAGATGTTGTGCATATTGGCCCTGATTTAGGTTTTGTATGTTGTAAGATGGATATAAGAGGGGACATGGATATTAAAGGAGCTTGGGGAGCGAGAAGAAGCGAGACGGAATGTGGGGAGATGGCTGGGGCTGTGGCGTGATCTTTATGTTTCGGATTAAATGAACGGTTTGTGACTTTCTTCCCCAACTTAGGACATTCTTTCTTCACTTTATCAACCTTGAAGAATGCATAGGGGTCCAACGGGAGCAGGCGAGTGAGTGAGGAGGGTGAAGATGGGAGCAAGTGGTCCAGGTCACTAGGAGCTTTCAGAGCTAGAGAGGGCACAGTGATGTTGAGGGCCAGAGATTCAAGAGTGTCTTGCTTCTTCTTTCTCTCTTTCTTTGGCAGGACACCCATAACTTGCAGGTGACTGCTGCAAAATCTGATAAAAAAAATATATATATATATGAACGTAAGTATATTTAATAATGCATGTTCATTTAACATATTTTTATAATATGTAACACACACTTACTTGCGGTCTTGGGTCTTGGGGATGGGGTTGGTGCAGCGTTGGCTGTTGTACTTGGCTACATATTCACACTGCCTGAAAGGCGCGCTCCGGTCCTCCAAAACATGCCGAATGCAGAAAGCGTAGCCATTAAGCCGGCGCTGTTTGCAGAGCTTTGGGCTGTATGAACACAGAGGCTTGTGGTCCACCTCCGAATAGTGAATGTGTTTCCCTTCATACATCCCAGGGCTGAAACGCTCTGAAACATCAGCTGGCAGAAAAATATCTGTTTAGAAGTTTTCATGTAAAGCATATGCCCAAGTATTCTGTTTTCACATAAAGACTATACAATAGGGAATACTCTCTCAGAACAACGGGGTACTAAACAGTACCTTTAGTATCTTGTGTGCATGAAATGCACGTAAAGTATTACTCTGAAAAGGTAATAAAAGGTCCAATTATGTACCTTACGTCACGTCAAAAGGTACACTAGTTCACATTACCATTACCACTCCAGTGACCAGGAAAGGTACAGTTTACTACTTCACTTCTTAGAGTGTATAGTCTTTATTATAAGAGATGCAAGTACTAATTATTACAACTATTTGAGGAAGCTATCTCCATCAACAGGAGCTCAAATAACCTGAGCTGAACTCTCAGAACTCCACTTTGGATAAAAAAAAAAAAGTATGAGACGTCCTGAAAAATTTTAATTGGGTCGTAATAATATTCACAAATATTCACGATTTATCTCCATCACACTGTTTCCAATTATATGACTGAGGGAAAGTGTCTAAAAGTTGTTTTTTTTCCCCCCTTTTTAATCTTAATAATAATTAATCAAACATCAGCCACACCCACTCCAGGTTGTGTGTGTGTGCGCGCGCGCGCTTGCATTTAGAGCATTTTCCTTTCACAAACTAAGCCTAGGGTTAAAACATAAGGTGTATTTAGCCAGTGTGGAGTTATAGTAATTATCAAGAATCAAATGCACGATGCAATTCTAAAAGCATGAGTTTAAAAAAAAAAAAAAAAAAAAGAAGTAATCCTCTGAAGTTATAATATTTATCACTGCGGTTACGTTTAAAACTACACATTTTAACCACTCGGTCCGGCAGGTGCTTTAAGCAGATGAAGGACTAAATCCTAAAATGTTAAAAGAGTAGAGTGCACGGTAGGTTTGACATGCAAAGCGAGTTTAAACGTGCAAGGGGATGGTGGCCAAAACTTCCCGCCTCCTGCTCTATCTCACACTTGGGTCGCGTTATCAGTTACTTAAGAGGCCAGGATTAGGAGAGACGCTTAAAGTAGCGCGCGCGGTCACCGTTTGATCATTTTGCTGTGGATGAAGGACGGAAAACGAGCAGAGAGGAAACGAGCTGATTAGCTAGCTAGCTGGCGTTGGATGGATACAAATACATAAACGTTGTATTAACAGATTGTATTCATGGTACATTAATTATAAGTGGTGTATACTGTGGTATATGGCGTGAGTCGTTTTTTTAATGCGCAAAAATGGTGACGTGAAGCAACAAAAAAAAATGTTTTTCTGACGTTTAAAAATCTCAAACGTAAGACTTTAATTAGCACACAAACATTTTGTTTTGGGGTATTGTCATGTTTATCAAACCAACCGAGGTTTTCTTCCTGCATGGTTCCCTTTTAAATGTTTGTTAAAGCGAAATTCGGAGTTACCGTGGGCCTACTGAATCCTCCCGAGTCGCGTAGCAAGCAACCCGCTCCGCCTCGCACTCGCGCGGCCTTCCTACTCACTCCGACTCCCGTGCTGCGCAGGCTGCTCGCTTCCGGTTTTAGCTTAACCCGCTAGTATTAGCGTTAGCCGGACAAGGCTCGCTTTTTCACCCACTATCGACGGCTATTACGGATGACCGGCTTAATCCCGAGGCGTATTCTCCGCGGATATCCGGCGATGGTCTTGATTTCGTTCTCGCACGTACCGTTGGGTGAAAGTCGCTCGCGTTTGGATGTCGGTTATTTTGATAAAAACTGCGCGTATACATGGAGCACAGGGTGTTGGTTTGGTCGCCGGATTGAGGCTTCTTACAGCACTACTACAGGCACCGGGGGGACATGACAACAGGCGACAGTGCAACAACAACCTCCGCAACCATTTTGGAATTCAACTTTGTGTGTTCGGCTTTATTCTAAAGACACTTCGTTTCTCAGAGCTGAAACCTGAATGAAGAGTTTAGTGTGATGGTGTTAGAAGTGCACACACGTTAACTTTCACTCGATTTGACTTCCCTTGTCATTGATTTAAAACTTGAACGGGCTCTCCCTCAAGTCTTCCCCGGCAGCCTCATCATCATCATCACGCACGTCTCATTCAAGCTTCAAGTCAAACCCTTAACTTGACTTTAAAGGCAGTGCGACACAGATCTCAAGTAACCATGACAATATTGTCCCATACCAACTATACTATTATAATAATAGTATACCATGCAGATAATAAAAAATTAAGTCGAAATCATTAAAGCAACATAGAAGGAAAGTGTAAGAGAGGATGCCCCCTATCAACCTTTACATAACGTCATCTTTACAGAATTAAGTGCTACAATTAATGCATAGTTCTCTTTCTGCAGTCTGACCACAACTGAAACAAAAAATAAAAATGTCAAGTCATGTCTAAAATGGTATAAGTGGAGAACTGAATGCTCAACAGTAGCAGACAAATAAAACTGAATACATGTAACACAAACCACCTCATAGTTTCTTTGATGTGGTTTGAATTCATGTGTTTGTGCCAGTGCAGATAGTGTACATGAGGACAAATGTACATCATACAACTTTATTTATTATGAGCTTTTGATAACAAAGCAGTTCTCCCTCGATCTCAGTGTGGGAACAAAATGTGGACAACATTTAGAGCATTTAAATAGAAGCAAGATTGATCAGCTGTAGGGTGTGGGCTGGATCAAATATTACATTTGTTCAGTTTTAACAAACGGTAATGGTGCGTTTTAGCAGATAGCAGGCTCCTCTACTGCTGCTGCTCCCTCTGTCACAGCCTTTACACACTTAGCCATTGTCTGGGAGGCCCTGCTGATGGAGTCTATGAAGAAGAAGAAGAAAAAAAAAACATTAATATTGTCAGATTACAGTTCAAGCACAGTGCTATTAAAGTAAACTGTTGAATTATGCACACAGACATACCATCACACAAAGTCTTAGTCTTTGTAAAAAAAAAAATTAAAAAAAATGTTTACACTACAGAAAATGAGTGTCACTGATTACCTGTCATGTAGAAATCTTTCACTGAAAGCTGAGGAGGAACAAGAGGCTCCGCAAGCAGGGACTGATTCACAGCCTGGGAACAGAGAAGATACATTATCTAAATACCTGTCAATGATGATTACAAGGGAAGGGGTGGACAAATCAGTTGTGGGGTTTTTTTTTTGTTTGTTTTTTTTTGTTTTTTTTTAAATTGATAGTTGCCTGGTGGCACATTAGTTTTCACTTGCCCAGTAGGCTAGCAAATGGATTTATGACTGGTCCACCCCTGAGGGGAAGAGCACATTTTACAGGTTTCTCACAAACACTTATCAAAAAAAAAAAAGTTTGCTCATACATTTAAATCCAATGAAGGAGAGAAACCACAAAAGAAAGACACCAACCGTAGCAAGCTCATTAGCCTGTTTGAAGTAGTTTGCTTCCTCTATATCATCATAACGCACCAGGTTGGGGGCCACCTCTGCCAGTCTGTTCCTCACCTCATCTAAGGTCTCGTAGGGCAGAGTGACTCCGGCCAGCTAGCACACACAAAACGGACAGTACAAATTGGAAAGGAATCCAATATAAAATGAAATTTATATGGAATGGAAGGTCTGCCATTCATAAAGTCACTAAGAGCGCTTTTTATCCTGTTTGAGTCGAAACCTGGTGTGTTTTCCCACCTGGTGCAGTTCGTTTGTGTAGGTGAGAATGCAATATTTGAGCTCTAGTGTGGCTCAAAACAACCAGTCCAAGTCTCTCTGAATGAGGTGCTTTTAGTCCAGTTCTAAGCAAAGTCTATCGTGATTCGATTGCAGTGAGGAAGCAATTAGACTCTGGTTCACTTCCTGTAGTTGGGTTGATTCAAACATATCATGTATTTTGGGTTCTTTGCAGCATTTTTCTGTAGATATGAGCTGCTAAACTGAGCCACAAGGCAAAGTCTGAGCCAAAGGGCAGAGCAGTAGCTCCATGTGTTCTGGATATTTGGAATGATGAATAGAAAAATGCAAGATGCGATACATAAAATGCTTTTAAATAGTTATTTATTCAAGCTAATATTTAGTGCCGGCTCCATGTTCTCCGTCCTTGGGTAATTTCTGTGATTTCTACAAGCAAATCTCTGTTTCCTTTTTTTCATCACCGTATTTCTGACCAACAGGCCCCTCAAACAACATTTTTTTGCTTTATGGTTTGTTTAATTATGTGCAGTGTGAAACTAAAACCAAACCAAAAGTATCTACTTCACTCTGGTTCAGACTCTGCAAACAGACTAATAAGTATACACTATATATTAAATCATGTGCGCACACACCTCAGAGATCGCTCGAAGGATCTTCCAGTCATCGCGAGCCATACCAGGTGGGGTGACTGCCACCCTGGTTTGCTGGGCGCGCCCCTCTGTGTTTACGTATGTGCCATTCTTCTCTGTGTATGCTGCACCAGGCAGGATGACATCAGCCATGGCGGCTCCTACATCACCATGGTGACCTGCATTAGGAGAAAGTGGTGTTGGTTGTGGGATGCTCATTGCCCTGGGAATGCAATGAATGTAAAGTACACAGGAACTGTATGATTTACTCAACTGTCACACTTGTTATCTATATATATATATATATATATATATATATATATATATATATATATATATATATATATATATATATATATATATATATATATCTATATATATATATATATATATACACACACACACACACACACACACACACACACACACACACACACACACACACACACACACACACACACACACACACACACACACAGGTGCATCTCAATAAATTAGAATGTCGTGGAAAGTTCGTTTATTTCAGTAATTCAACTCAAATTGTGAAACTCGTGTATTAAATAAATTCAATGCCACAGACTGAAGTAGTTTAAGTCTTTGGTTCTTTTAATTGTGATGATTTTGGCTCACATTTAACAAAAACCCACCAATTCACTATCTCAACAAATTAGAATACTTCATAACACCAATAAAAAAAACATTTTTAGTGAATTGTTGGCCTTCTGGAAAGTATGTTCATTTACTGTACATGTACTCAATACTTGGTAGGGGCTCCTTTTGCTTTAATTGCTGCCTCAATTCGGCGTGGCATGGAGGTGATCAGTTTGTGGCACTGCTGAGGTGGTATGGAAGCCCAGGTTTCTTTGACAGTGGCCTTCAGCTCATCTGCATTTTTTGATCTCTTGTTTCTCATTTTCCTCATGACAATACCCCATAGATTCTCTATGGGGTTCAGGTCTGGTGAGTTTGCTGGCCAGTCAAGCACACCAACACCATGGTCATTTAACCAACTTTTGGTGCTTTTGGCAGTGTGGGCAGGTGCCAAATCCTGCTGGAAAATTAAATCAGCATCTTCAAAATGCTGGTCAGCTGAAGGAAGCATGAAGTGCTCCAAAATTTCTTGGTAAACGGGTGCAGTGACTTTGGTTTTCAAAAAACACAATGGACCAACACCAGCAGATGACATTGCACCCCAAATCATCACAGACTGTGGAAACTGAACACTGGACTTCAAGCAACTTGGGCTATGAGCTTCTCCACCCTTCCTCCAGACTCTAGGACCTTGGTTTCCAAATGAAATACAAAACTTGCTCCCATCTGAAAAGAGGATATTGGACCACTGGTCAACAGTCCAGTTCTTCTTCTCGTTAGCCCATGTAAGACGCCTCTGACGTTGTCTGTGGTGCAGGAGTGGCTTAACAAGAGGAATACGACAACTGTAGCCAAATTCCTTGGCACGTCTGTGTGTGGTGGCTCTTGATGCCTTGACCTCAGCCTCAGTCCATTCCTTGTGAAGTTCACTCAAATTCTTGAATCGATTTTGCTTGACAATCCTCATAAGGCTGCGGTTCTCTCGGTTGGTTGTGCATCTTTTTCTTCCACACTTTTTCCTTCCACTCAACTTTCTGTTGACATGCTTG
Organism: Cranoglanis bouderius; assembly: GCA_023630585.1. Classification (NCBI taxonomy): domain Eukaryota; kingdom Metazoa; phylum Chordata; class Actinopteri; order Siluriformes; family Cranoglanididae; genus Cranoglanis; species Cranoglanis bouderius. Next base: position 7,577,264 of record CM042560.1, on the reverse strand, counting down.
GATACAGCACTCTGTATCCAGCCAGCTTCTTTGGCAATGAATGTTTGTGGCTTACCTAGTGAACCAAACTGAGAGACCATTTTGAAGGCTCAGGAAACCTTTGCAAGTGTTTTGAGTTGATTAGCTGATTGGCATGTCACCATATTCTAATTTGTTGAGATAGTGAATTGGTGGGTTTTTGTTAAATGTGAGCCAAAATCATCACAATTAAAAGAACCAAAGACATAAACTACTTCAGTCTGTGGCATTGAATTTATTTAATACACGAGTTTCACAATTTGAGTTGAATTACTGAAATAAACGAACTTTTCCAAGACATTCTAATTTATTGAGATGCACCTGTATATCTATATATATCTATATATATATCTATATCTATATCTATATCTATATATATATATATATATATATATATATATATATATATATATATATAGACACACACATATACACACAGAGAGAGAGAGAGAGAGAGAGAGAGAGAGAGAGTGAAATAAGTGTTCAGACACTTTTGTTTCTTTCCCCACATACTCCCAGTGCATATATCCTCTTCAAATTTACAGTGTTTTTTGACTTTGTACTTACAGATACAAAAAAAAGAAGTATTCATAAGCACATACATTGTATTTATAAAAAAAATAATTAATAAATAAACAGATAGATAGATAGATAGATAGATAAATAAATACATAAGGACTGCAATTGAAATTAATGGAGAAAAAAATATTCAAATACCACAAATGTCCAACATTAGTGTGGTTTCCACCTGCATATTATCAAACTATCGAATTGTATTGACAGGGATGTTTAAAGTTTATGCAAAGTCTTAATGACAGCAAGTGCAATTTGCCTGATAACATTTTTTGCAGCATTTATATCAGGAACTTGATCCATTTTATGTAACCTTTACATACATAAAATGTATAAAATATAACGTCTGAATACTTTTATACTTTTCCCCCATCAATTTTGTTTTTTAAAAATATTTTTGTTTATGCTTATGAATACATACATTTTAGGTCATACTTATAAGTACAAAGTCAAAAGACCTGTGTGTATATATGCACTGGATGTATATGAAGTAACAAACGCAAGTGTCCAAATACTTATTTCCCCCTCACTGTAACAGCGAGTCTTTTTGGACATCTCTGCCCTGGTGAGATAACCTGTGAGAGACTAGAAAGACTCACCTTGATAGATAATGAAGGTGTCTTTGGGCAGGTCTGCTTTAGTAATGCAGCCGGCATCAGCTCCCAGCAGGAACAGCACTTTGGGGGGGTTCTTCCTGATTGCCTCCACACCAGGCTTATAGCCCAGATCCAGTGCTGCCACCTGACTGGCCACTCTACACACACACACAAACCTCTGCATTAAACAGGCCTACAAATATTGACGTCCAAGTTTGAAAAACAACAGTTTATTTCTAGAAACACTTAGTGATACTTAACTTTCTATTCAGCTTACCTTTGATTGACCAGTTGGCTTAACAATCAAAAATCCAGTAAAGCTTTTTAGGAAAACTAAACTTGTCCAGGATTATAATTGACGCTTTATGATATTAATGAGCAATCATCTTGCTAATAAATTGATTAGGCACAATCTATCTAATCTATCACCAATGTCTGAACATGCACTTGGCACAGAGGTTGTCACATACAGGGCAGTTACTTTACAAAAAGCTAGACAGAAATGAAACTGGACTAACCTGTGCAGCACATTAAGGATCTTCCATCCCTCATCAACCCCACTGCTAACACGGGCATTCTGAGCAATTGTAGATACAACACTCAAGATGGCAGCACCATCTGCCCTTTGGAGACAAGAGCTTCCAACTACCACTACTGGCCGCTTGGCCTGGGCCAGCACCTAACACCAGGAGACAGTGTTATCAGGATTAACTGCCATCGTGGATGAACTCAATATTATAGTTAGTCCTTTTTCAACACCAAGGTGTTGCCTAGTCCTGGTACAGTTCAGGTCATAAGTTTACATACACTTTGCAGAATCTGCAAAATGTTAATAATTTTAAAAAAAATAAGAGGGATCATAAAAAATTGCATTTATTTATTTTTATTTAGCCCTGCTCTGAATAAACAATTTCACATACATGTTTACATATAGTTCACAAGACACAATAACTGAATTTACACAAATGAACCAGTTCAAAAGTTTGCATACGCTTGATTCTTAATACTTTGTGTTGTTACCTGGATGATCAACGACTGTGTTTATGTTTTGTGATAGTTGTTCATGAGTCCCTTACTTGTCCTGAGCAGTTAAACTTCCCACTCTTCAGAAAAATCCTCCAGGACTTGCACATTATTTGCTTTTCCAGCATCTTCTGCATATTTGCCCTTTCCAACAGTGACTATATGAAGCTGAGATCCATCTTTTCACACTGAGGACAATTGTCTCATACACAACTATTACAAAAGGTGCAAACATTCACTGACGCTCAAGGCAGCAACACACTACATTAAGACCCAGGGGGATGTAAACTTTTGAATAGGGTGATTGGTGTAAATCGTTATTATTTTGTTTAAATATCTTATTTAAATATCTGTTTCCCCCCATGTAGTACTACCCTTCAGAAGACACATAGGATATTTGCATGTTTCCCAGAAGACAAAGTAATAATTTGATCATCCTGTTCAAAATTTTACACCCCCCTGGCCCTTGAGAATCAGTGAATGTTTGCATTCACTTAATTTCAATCATTGCCTTTTAAATTGATGCATCGATCCAAATCGTCCAATTGTTAAACCTCTAGTGTGCAGTGAAGCTGAATGAATGGATGAATAGTGCCAAGGTTTTCAATTTTTAAAAATAGCAAACATGGTCCAAGAAAGAAACAACCATTCACATGCGTTTGCACCAAACTAAGTAGGACTGTTCTACTAATACTAAACTTTTTTGCAAAGCAGAGGCACTTACATGAAATAGTTGAAAGCAAGTAAAACTTGCATCTGCTATCTTGTGCATAATTGTTGATCAACATATGCTTGTGTGTGTGTATAGACTCATGTAGTATGAAGGATGCGATCTTAGAAAGTGACAGGTAGGACTTGTGAATGCATTCATGGTTGTTATTTTCACACTGTGCACTATCAAACCCCCAGATCTGATGACTATTCAGCAGCCATTTCTTATATCAGATAATTGCTTGAACCAGAGTCAGCACCTTAGCAGTGAAAAAGGGGTATAGCACCAGCACTGATGGTAGGAGTCGGGTAATATGTTAAGCTAGAATAAAAAAGTGATATAAACCCTGATCAACTAGACGTTCACTGAAACGGATATACTATTTGCAATGGCAGTAAGAAGAAAGGTGGAGTTACCTGGCAGTATGGGTGGGTTCCGGCAGCAATCTCCTGCAGCACCTGAGTGGAATCACCCAGGTGATTGTAAGAGTAGCTAAGATCCACTTGATGACCCACCACAGAGACTTGCAACTCATTATGGAGCCAACTAGGAAGAGATAGAAACATTACTTTAAATGTTACACATTAGACCAGCTCCAGAATTCTTGGCAAAATTTTTTTTTAAAGTTGTGGAGGTAAAAATGTCTTTGTAGTCTGCATTAAACCCATGCCTGCACTAAACGAAGAATGAAACACTCAAGTATATTAAAATGAATTATAGCAAATAGTGTTATGCTGACAGAAAAGCACCTCTTGCGGATTCGTGCGTTGAAGAGGGGAGCCTCATAGCGTGGGTTTGTTCCGATCAGAAGCAGCAGATCACACTCTTCAATGCCAGCTATACGGGTGTTCAGCAGGTAATTAGAGCGCAGGTCAGTTCTGGGTGAGGGACAGAGTTCAGGGTGTAATTAATTCACATATTACCTAAAGGGCTCCTAAATAATGACGTGTACTAAATAGGAGGCTTTATCAGAGTTGGATAACAGGAGTTCTTCCCTTGAGATTAATTAATGGAACTTACCCAGCACCAGCCATAGGGAAGATCTCCTCAGTGCAGAGGATTTCACTGTCCAGTTTGTTCAGCAGGTCTTTCAAGGATACCAGAGACTCTGCATCTACCAACCCACCAGCAATAGCTGCAATCTTAGAGCCCTGGACTCCCTGGAGCTGCAAATCCATTCACACACATACGAATGTAACGAAAAATACAAAATAAGGGTATATACATAGATAAATAACCAATCACCTACATTTCACACAAAACATTTAGCACAACATTAATCTCCAAAACTATATACGATAATTACCACGCCGGCTACACGTGTGAGAACATCCTCCCAGAAAGTGGGCACCAGCTGACCACTGGCATCCTTGATCATGGGTTGGGTCAGACGCTGCCTCTTCAGTCCATCATAGGCAAACCTGAGAGAAGGAACAGAGAGGTTTAAAAAAAAAAAGTGGGAACTGAATTACAAGCAAGTGTTACATTTAGAGTATGCTCTTCATAAAAGTTTACAGAAGTAAACAGAAGAATCAAGTAATTTAGTATTTTTGAGCCGGTTGGAAGTTTACCTGGTTTTGTCAGAGATCCACTCCTCATTGATGTCTTCATTAAGGCGAGGCAGGATCCTCATTACCTCTCCACCTCTTGTGCTCACCACGATATTAGAACACACTGCATCAAGCACATCAATAGATTCTGTCTTCCTGTTAACAGAAATAATACATAGAGTAAATCACCAGGTGCTGCTCTTTATAGGAGGATTAATAAACATTCTTATCTGCCTTCCATTTCTAATCTGGTCTTTCTGAACTACTGATCACATTAATGGTTTTACCTTGTCTCCCAAGGTCGGGATGTGAAAGCGTAGGGTTTTGAGGTCAGCGCTCCAACAGGACACACATCGATCACATTCCCGGACATCTCAGACATGAACATTTTCTCTACATAAGTGCCAATCTGCATGCTGTTTCCACGTCCTGTGGTGCCCAGATCCTCCACACCAGCGATCTCGCTGGCGAAGCTGCAACAAACAATATTTCCATGATTACTCGGGTGTCTGGCAATGGAAATCTTGCAATGCTACTTCTGCAATGCCTACGTATCCTTTTTCTTTGTAAACCTAATCTCCTTTCTTTGTATCCATTTTCTTTGTAAACGTAATATATAAGCTTACTATCTAGATTAACCATTATGAGTAAATAAAAAAAAATCAAATACAGAAACTCAAGAGAAGCAGCTGCTGATGCGACTTCACTGAATGCAGTCACACTTAGAGTTACTGGTGAATGCCCAAAAGCTGTTACTTTTAATTATCTTGCAATATTTGCAATGAAATCATTTCAATTCAACATCTCCTCACATTTGCTCATTTTTTTCATGAAAACTCTGTCCTACATGTTTATTTTTCCTCACTTACCCCTAACATGTGATGGGTTGGAAAGTAAAAATAAATGAATTTAAAAAAAAAAAATTTTTAAAAGCTCTAGACTAAAAAGATTATTATTATTATTATTTTTTTTTTTTTACTTTCGAAGCTATCCACTGTGACCAGCTTTGCCCTTTGTCCAGTTTTGCGGGTGTCACTAAATGTAAATCAACTGTCCCATCAATACACTTGGTAATGCCAATTTATCAAAATACAAGAATATGGGGAAAAATAAATAAATAAAAAATCAGCAATACCAGAACATTGGTATAAACTCCTGCCAGATTGGGCTTATCAAAACATTTACACCCAATTTTACTAAATGATTGATAAATGATACTCAGTCTTTAATCAAATCAATCTCAAGAATATAAATTCAATACATCTTTATGCCTTAAAATTTCACTTGTACAAAACAGAATACAATATGCAAGGTGTATGACACTGGAACTCGGTTCACTCACCGGACACAGCGTGTGCACTGAATGCAGCGTGTCATGATTGTTTTGATAAGAGGGCCAATGTTTTTGTCCTCCACTGCTCTCTTCCCCTCTGTGAATCGACTTCGGTCTGAGCCAAACATCATTGACTGATCCTGCAATGAAAGGCCAGTTTTCAATCATTAGGGGAAAGATTCACTACTACAAAAAGAAAGAGGGGGCGGGGACCAGAGAGAGCGGTGACCATTAAAGTCTTCCTACCTGCAAGTCACACTCTCCTCCTTGGTCACAGATAGGACAGTCAAGAGGGTGATTGGCAAGAAGGAACTCCATGACTCCCTCTCTAGCAAAAGAAAATAATTAAATTAGTAGAATAATTCAGCAAGAACTAACAAACATGGCTGTAAATTTACAGGTGAAAGAATACCTGGCCTTTCGCGTCTTTTCAGAGTTCGTCAGTATGTTCCAGCCTTTCATGACGGGCATCGCACATGCAGCAACCGGCTATAAGTAAAGGACAGAGATATTTTTAGAACGTAATCTTTACAACGGTCATTCTTTAACTGGAGCTTAGAACAAGAGCTGCTCTGATAATACTATAATATTCTTGTAATAGTGATCATCTGAAGACAGTTAACTTTAATAAAACACATTCGCCTTTATTCATCAAAGCAGTCAAATTTGATCGTAAATCGACCACGTGCAAATTCCACCTGTTCCATCTTCATCTGTATGTTCAAACTCACATGGTCAGTGAGTGTGTAAATTTGATTACACTGTTTTAACAACCTGAAAAATGTTTATAAGTTAAATAATCCGAATCAATATTATCATTAAGTAAAATAAGTAGAATATAATAAGTTTAATAAGTGTATCAAATAATGTTAATAATCACTACTAAAAAACCTACTAAAACGTAGGTGATGATAATGATATTAGGTAGAAGATATGAATCAAAATACTCACATGTGGATCCTTATCAGCTTCTTAGTCTTGCAGTTGTGTAATAAGCAGATTTGCATACAAGAAGCTCACGTTTTTGAGGTTATTCTACAGGCATAATTAATATCATCCCTCAAACACGAGATAATTATGTTCATTTTGGTGGGCTGTTTTTCAGTGTATTTTTTCTTTTCATGTTTTCTGAGTCTTGTTCATATGAAATATTTGTAATTTTTGTTCAGGATGGAAATTTGGCTCAGCTATATTCATAAATAAAGCTTTAGTTAAATCTAACATTAGTTACATCCGACCTATTCCCGTTTAAACATGAGTAAAAACTGAGCTGTAAATAGACCAATACAGGTTGGCTCAAGTAGAGTTTGGCATAATTCATGCTACGTCCACGTTAATCCGGATAAATTTGAAAATGCATCTTTTTCTCTACGTTTTGGCCTTCCATCCACACCGAGATGGCGTTTGTGGAGCTTTTCAAAAGCACTCTCCCAAGTGAATGAATTTGAAAATGCTGTTTTCGCGTTGTAGTGTGGACTGAGAAAATGGAAATATTCAAAAACAATGATGTACTTTAGTCATGTGACCCATTCAACTCAAAAACAAACAAAATAGTGGGCAATGTTGTGCTGCAGTTGTTGTGCCTGCTGTACAGTTTGATAGCGTTGTCACTTTGTACAACCTTCAGATTGCGTTTTTAAATAAACACCTGACGGAAATGACGCCGGCCAAAGCTTCTTATGTTTTTAAGCATGCGCAGTGTAGGGATATAAGCATTTTCTGATGTTTCCGTGTGGATGAGCAATTTTTGGAAAATGTTTAAAAATGCCAGAGTAGACGGAGAGTGTTTTAAAACAAAAATGCAGTTTTCAGATCTATTGTATTGTAGACATAGCCTCATATATATATATATATATATATATATATATATATACATATATATATATATATATATATATATATATATATATATATATATATTCTGCAGCTGTTAGAGTTATGAGGTTACTCCGTAAGAAAATGATACCTTTGGTGCTCGTTCGATCTCCACCAAACACATACGGCAGTTTCCTGCCACTGAAAGACGCTCATGGTAGCAGAAACGAGGAATCTGCACTCCAACTTTCTCACAGGCCTGAAATCAATAAGCAGTTTAATACATTTCAGGTCACCTATTAAATGTTTAAGCGTGAAATAACCAACTAATGCCTATCAGTGAACACTACAGGTCAGTGATGCTTCACCTGAAGTACGGTCGTCCCGGGTTCCACCATCACAGGCTTGCCATCTACAAACACCTCAACCAGGTTACTCGAGGCCCGGATTGATGTCCTTACTGTAATCAACAAAGCACAATATAATTCATCTCCCAACAATAAAGTGTTCCTGTTCTGTGTCAAATTCTCTTGTCAACTTGTCAAGAGAATTGAAATGGATTGGCAAAGGAAGCTAAGAAATTGCATAGGACAGAAACTAAGATGTGATGTAAAGCTTTAAGCCCACACATAGAAACAGATTCAGCCCTGATCTGTCTCTGACTTTGTGCATGTTCTCAGAGATGTGTGTAGTTTTACCATTGCTAGAGGTGGTGAGGTTCCCTTTAGAGTGGGCTGCCCCAGCCAGGGCCCGACCAACTGCTGGCAAACGCAACATGACGCTGTCGAGAAAGAAAAAAGAAAAAAAAGAGCATCAGCATGTATAGTAGTACACATTAGGAATGTAACACAACACTATTATCTGTATTTGTATTCGGATTTAAACCCTAAACGGCCTAAACCGGAAACGATTATTTTTCATTAATATGAAACCCACTACAATTCCCTCAGAAAACATGGAAAACACTAGAAAAAATCACAGATTCAGAAATGCCAGCACTGTCAGTATGATGTGTGAATTCTGGCACTGACAGTTCCTCAACCTCAGCTACATCACTCGAGGTCATAATTGGTCTCAACTACAGATGTTTTTATCTTGTTCACACAGTTATATCTGTTTGTACCTGCCTGCAATGTGCTCAAGTAAATTTAGTTGGTTCTATTTTCCAAAACGTACACAAACTTGCAGCCTACCATAATCTACAGAGGCCCTGACCAGGCAGCTACCAAGAGTGAATGAATGAATGCTATAAACGCATTTTAAAAGTGCGCTGCGTCCCAATTCGCCTACTATCCGTCCTAAATAGTATCCGAGATTAGAATCAGTGAGTCCCAAATCGTAGTATGTTGAAATGAGTATCCCAAAGGTACCCCAATGGTCTACTATTTCTGGTAGATTTTTGAAGTGTGGATCCGTGGACACTTTTTCAGTTAATATTCCCCGTAACTCCTTGCGTGAGGGAGGAGGAGTTTTGTGATGGTTTGCTTCGCCGAATTCAACCTGCACGCATGGCGGAGGAGTGTAACTTCGGGGACGCATTTTAGAGAGGTGAAATGAAATAAATATAAATGTGGAAAAATAGATAAAGGGAATGATAAATTAAAAAGATATACTATAAATTATACAAGGGATAATGAGTGAAGAAAAGCTGAAATACAACGAGTATGTCTGCGTTCACGCCATGTCGGAATTACCGCAAATTACTAGAATGACAACCCGGACGTACTACTCGGAGCTGTTCACATCCTCGTAGTCGGAATTATACGACATTAGATGGTTTTCCAACTCTGTGCTAGGTACATTAAACTGTATTGTATGTCTTTCGTTTATTTTCAGATTAATCTTGCATTATTAAGACATTAATAATAGTCAATTATACAAAATATTACAATATAACTACTTCATTTTACTGCTGAAGCCGCCGCCATTTTGAGTGTTTCTGTATAACGTTGCAGCAGTAAGGTGGTACAAGTCGGAGCTCTCAGAAAATTCCTAGTTTACAAGTTGTAACTATGAGTTCTACAAGGACGTGAACGCTTTTCACAAGTCGGAAACTTGTAATTACGACAAGGCGTGAACGCAGCTTAGGTCCTAGTACTTGCATACTCTTTTGCTAAGCACTCAAAAGTATGTACTTTTCCTTTACAAAAAAAAAAAAAAAAAGAGCACATACTTTTAGTGCACAGTATAAGTAGGAGAATCGGGACGCAGCTGCGGTCTTTGCTTGTCCTAAAACCTTCATATCTAAACTTTTTCTAACATATCGCTCACTCATGCCTGCAGGAAAGTAAAAACCTCCTGCACACATAACTTTTTTGTTGTTGTTGCGCTCCACAGGTTCCCAGCTCCGATGTACAACTCTAGTCTCAACCAGATGCTGTGTAAACCTTTCTGGAAGGAAGAATAAAGGCGCCTCCTATCCGTATCTGTTCATTGTGAAAAATGTATTTGTATTTATTTGACATCCCTGATATAACATGCGTATTTTGCAACTACAGCAGCTACAGTACAGTTTGCATCCAGTTAGTTTTGAAGTGAAGAAACCAAACAAGGTATTAAAGTTTCATAGATGCTCCTTCATTAACAAGTAACAGAAATAACATGTGACTTGTAAGAGTAAAAATGTTTGGTTTTTTTTTTTTTTTTTTAAATAACTGTATTAAAATAAAGCTTCTGAAGGTGAATATGATATTTTATTCCTGCTTCTGAAGGAATTTTTCACATCTCCTTCATGACTTATGTTACTTTTTTGGTCAGTGGTGGAAATCCAAAATACTATTATTATTATTATTATTATTATTATTATTATTGAGTTACTGTAACCCTGACCAGGGTTGCCTGGTCACTTGAATAGAATAGGTTTCATTTAATACCTCATGAACTCAAAAACATTTCGGTCTATAAACTTGGAGGAAGTTTCTGGAAGAGAAAACATTATTGCACAGATTTAAATAATGAACCTAATATTTAGAGCTAGATTGTGTTCAGAAATCAGTGCTGGGACGGTAAATAGTTATAGTTTTTATGGTTAACTCACTGACTGCAAAATGTTTGAGAAATTCCCATCTAGGACAAGTAGAGAAACATAACGGCGCTACAAACAGAGCACAAAGTGCTCCAATAATAGACATTAGGATGTTATGACAGTTAATACGCGCTGTATGAAACAACGCCGATGTCAAAACTCAAAACGCCAAGTGCACACCTTTATTATGCTAAAACAAAGAACCGCTAAAGCGAAATGCATTTTAAAACACAACACTGGTCTTTTTAAGCCATTTAAAACATTTCCAGTCGTGTCCCTCTGTGTTGACGTTTTGCAGGTTTAGCATAGCTAACGCTAAGAAGCTAAACCGCTGGTCAAACCAAGGACAGACAGAACGGCTCGTCTTTCTACACTTCGCACTCGTAAAAGCACACCTGTAGTTTTCCTGTGTGATATTATAGACAACCATAAGCCAGTTGTAAGCCACTGATACTGTAAAATCAAATCGTATTTCTTACCTTGACGCTATTTGGCCTTCTGGACCAGAACAGCGCACCCGTAATACATTCACTTATGAAAGAGTTTTCAACGCGATACGCTTCCCACCTGTATTCCGACAACTCCAGCATCAGACGCGATGATTGGATAGTCCTTCACGCTCGCAGTCCGCCCCCCGAGAACTGTACCAGTATTTCATTGGTGAATTGCTTTTTTTTTTTCCGACTGAACAGCCAATCGTAACAGGTTTTATCAACTACGGGTGGGGAAAAAACACGTTTCGTGAAGACGGAAATTGACAATTTAATTTTAAAAGTAAGAACAAAAACACATATAGTTACAATTTGAATTAAAATAGTAACTAACAGTTATATGAATAAAAAATATTTCCTAAAAATGATTAATTATGCGCTGCTGGTTTGAACTCTGACCTATGCCATTAGGTCAGAGGTTAAAGCGTCACTTCCGTTGATTTGGTTTCTCTTCAAAATGTAAATAAAATGCATTTTTATAACTTAATGTTAACTTAGTATAAACTATGTGAAAAAAAAATTCTCTTTGATATTATTTTATGTTCATATGTTATAAAAGTTGTATACACTATATATTAGTTCACAAGTCCATATGATTCTGAGCACCATGTGACCTTTGAGAGAAAAAGAAAATGACATTTTTGCTTAGTTAAGATAATTTGACGTTTTTAAATGTTAGAAAAGTAAAACGTGTATGAGACAAAAGGAGGAGGAGGAGGAGGAGGGGTCATGGCGTCAAACGGTATAAAGGCTTTTACGTGTTCCTTTCTCGGTCCTTCGCTCTTCCTCCAAGCCTCCGTGCTGTCGTCTTTCCACGTGGTATTCGGAGTGTATTTCAACTATGGGTTTTGGTGATTTGAAAACTCCCGCAGGCCTTATAGTCTTAAATGACTTTTTGGCAGATAAGAGCTATATCGAGGGGTGAGTCACTTTCAAGGCGTTTTTGTCGTGGTTATCTGTTAGCGCACTGGCTAACAGGCCTCTGCGTACACCGCGGTGGTAAACTGGAGTGCGCGTATATTCGGGGTTTTACGACAAACGCAGGCTCTTGGGGATGGTGAAAGCCTGTTCTCGTTTAAAAAGCTTGCCAAAAACTCCGATTCTATCTTAGGAAGATTTCTATTTATGATAAAGTGTACAAATGTAATGTTAATAAACTATTCTTTACATTTTAAATTAAAACAGACAGGGCGGCAGCGCCCCCTAGCGTCTGACAAGTACCGTAAAACCGTGTATATATGCGCCTCCCCTTACCCTGCTTCTGCCTCCTGTACATAACCTTGTAATTCAAAACGTATTACTGTTTGTTGTAACTCACTTGTATGCACGTGTATTTTGTGCAACCATGCCTTATATTGTCTAATGCATATTATAGAGAAGGATTTGGATGAGAAAATTAATCTACAAGCATGTATTAGGAGTGCAGATACACATGTATGCAAAAGCATTTAAATAAAGTTATTAGCACTTAAAGCAGTACAGAAGCAATTCTAGTAGGAAGTAACTGATTGTATTGGGTACTTATTGCAAATCCATGTAAGATCTTCAAATCATACTTGTCTCTGTGTACGTGGTATTTTCTAAGGAACTTTATATTCAAGATGACTATTTTGTGTGTGTATGTGTGCGTGTGTGTATGTATGTGTATATATATATATATATATATATATATATATATATATATATATATATATATATATATATATATATATATATATATAATTAGTCTCTAGCTTTAAACACAATTTTATCCTAAACTTTTTTTTTTTTTTTTTTTTTTTAAATGATACTCAGCAATTTGCAACTCTATTGGCTGTAGTATGCATACATGCTCAATTTTGATCTTTATTTTTCTACATTGTGTCCAACTTTAAACAAAAATTGTATTGATTTAAATACTCGAATACAGTCATGATTACAACCTGAATTCCAACCCCAAGCAAGTCTAACTCCCACATTCCTACCTCTCCATACCACTATAAATATGTCATAGATGTAGATCCTCTACAGAATTTCTTAAAATCATGGGATACCCATGGTTGAAGGTTACAACAGCCCAAGTCTTATTCAGTGGAATCATCATTAAAGGAGATCTTCAAAACCAATTTTGCTTTTGCTTCTAATCGGAACATTAATGTAAAGCAGCACAGAAGTTTGGGGCTCCTTGAATATGTCCTGGAGAAGATGCATTGATTGTACTAATCGGTCACTATTGCTTTGGTCTTGTAGCTACGTACCATCCCAGGCTGATGTCGCTGTGTTTGACGCCCTGTCTGGTGCTCCACCTGCAGACCTGTGCCATGCCCTTCGCTGGTACAACCATATCAAGTCTTACCAGAAAGAGAAGGCCAGGTAACTATTACCATTTCATGGCACAATGAATTAATGCTAGAATCATCCCTGGTTTGTGATGAGTTTTATCACCATCTTTCGCCTGAGTAGATGATGCACAATCGTTTAAACACTGATGTACCTGGGAGGCAGTTCACTCCTTATGTGAATATGTGCATGAATGTAGAACTTACTCTGCCTTGTCTGACTACTTCAGCCTCCCAGGAGTAAAGAAGCCTCTGGGTCAGTATGGTCCTGCTGGTGTGGAGGACACGACCAGTGGCGCCGCTCCTGTGAATGAAGAGGAGGAGGATGACGACATCGACCTGTTCGGTTCTGATGAAGAGGAGGTCAGTTTGATGGCATTTGAAGATGTGTACTAGCAGGAAGTTCTTCTCCTGGTTGTGTGATGAGTTTTCTCACCATCTTTCGGCTGATGTTGTGATGGACCATTTCGTACCTGATTACCAGTCTTTGTGGAAATAGTCAGTTTAGACCTTGTTACTCTGAGTGAACTAATGTATTTATTCCCCCCCCCCCCACCCCCCCCACACACACACACACCCACCCACACACCTTCATAGGATGAGGAGACCAAGAGGATCAAAGAGGAGAGACTAGCAGCCTACAATGAAAAGAAGTCTAAAAGTATGCACCTTTTGCTCACTTTGTTGTGCATTACAGATTCAGTCTAACAGTTGTTGGTGGGGTGTGTTTTTTTTTTTTTTTTTTTTTTTTTTTTTTTTTTAAATAAATAGCCATATTTTTAACATCAGAGATCTGACAATTCCCTGATAGAATAATTTTTGGCTGGCTAGTGTAATGATGATCATCTTATCACCATCTTTCGGCTGATACATGGAATGATGGACATTTTTTTTTCCTAACTGAATTCTAGCCAGTTTCCAACTTGTCTGTATTCCTATTTTTGTGAATATGGTTTTTACATGTCAGACTTCTTAAAATGCTCCTGCAGAGCCAGCCCTTATCGCCAAGTCCTCCATCCTTCTGGACGTCAAGCCTTGGGATGACGAAACGGATATGGCCAAGCTTGAGGAGTGCGTTCGCAGCATTGAGTTGGACGGTCTGGTTTGGGGCCAGTGTAAGTCTGCTGTTTTTAATTTTGATTTTTGCTAAACTGGTAAAGCTATCTTGTTTAATAGTATTACATGCACTACTTGCAACACGGGTTCCCAACCCTGGTCCTGGAGTATCCCCAGGCCTGCATGTTTTAGTGTTCTCCCTGATCCCAACACAACTGCTTCAACTACTCCGCTAATTACCCAGGCCCACCCGGGGGGGGGGGAGGTAATAAAATTTAGCAATAGCAAAAATTAACATAAAATTGCACAAACTACACTATTCGGAGGAGCTTGCAATTTTGTAAAGTTATCTCAGATTTGGGCCAAGACGTGTCGTGTGATGTCTTGACAACGCACATTCAGTCAAAGTCCTCTTTGATTCACATGCAGTTGAAAGGTCTCATTTACCAACAAACATCACTGAAAGACTGAAACAATTTTGTGCAATTACAATTACGACAATTCAAGTAGTTCTCTGCGCAAAAAAAAAAAAAACTCCACAAATTGCATCGCAATTTTGAAAAAAGCCACTACACTGTTTTTGTCTACCCAAAAAAAACCTCTGCAAAATCCTGTAGGGACTGATTACCAGTCCTTCCTGAGTTGAAGTCTATGTATTAAAGCTAGGAAACCATTCAAATGTGCAGGACCGGGGATTTTCCAGGACCACAGTACTCCAGGAACCTGTCTTACAAGAAGTAATGTTCATGTATGTTAACCTGTTTGAATAACTGTTTTTATCCCCCTCACAGCCAAACTTGTGCCTGTCGGCTACGGCATTAAGAAGCTGCAGATTGCGTGTGTGGTAGAAGACGACAAAGTTGGAACCGATCAGCTGGAAGAGCTGATCACCGCTTTTGAGGACTATGTACAGTCCATGGACGTTGCAGCTTTCAACAAGATTTAAAACCTCACTGAAATGCCTTGCACAATAAAATAGCACTTAACAGTTGTGTTTCTTTGTGTTTTCATTAAATCCAGCTTGGTCTGAAAATGCCCAAAGCACAGGATGGGCTGGTCAAACTGACGGTCTTTCTTTGCCAGCTTCCTTGTTACTTGAATAATTCGATCAATATGATTGAGACTTTCTAATTTCCTTGCTGTTCTACTATCTTAAACTGGCTTGTCTCTGTTGTAGTGATTTTTCTGAACTGAAACACTTTTGACCAGCCTGCCCTGTGTATTAGTGACTGGTAGCCTGGCAAACTAAGCTGGATATAAGATGTAACTAACATCTTAGTTAAACTTTTATTTTCATGTGTGTGGTAATATATACCACATGCACTGAAGGGAGGGATTTTCTTGACTGATGTTTGTGGAGAAATTAGGTGGAAGTGTATGCTGTACCCCATCAATTAATGGGGTAAATAGGCACTGACCGATTACTCAGGCCTCCTAGGACATGGAGTAAAATGAAAGGTTCTAAGGAGATGGCAATGGACCCAGAAATCTGCCCAACTCTCATTTTCATGGCACACTTGAAACGAGTAAAAGTTTTCCGTTATTAAATCCTGGGCTGTGAGAAACAGGGCGGGTTCCCGCGCTTTCCGCTGACGTCACGCCCCGGAAAGAGCTGCGCTAAATACGGATGCCGATGGGATCTGAAAGTAGAATTTTCAATCAGGTGAAAGCAAGTACAGAACTCACGTTATTTTTGCAACTAATTTTTTCATGTGCAGTTAAATAACTCATGTCATTGGGTGGTCTGGCTGCATGTCAAATTCCCAAAAGGAATAAATCGCTAGACTTGTCGTCGTGCAAATGCCAGTGGCTTGCTAGTAGCTACTATGGCTGAAACATCTGTTTGTGCTCTTAATACTGTTTTCTTAACTGCTATACATGTATTAAGAAAAAGTAAAATCTTTGTTTCCGTAACCGGGAAGATGAATGTGTTTAGGAAATGTCTAGCTATGGAGACTTGTCTTTCAGTTTATTCGAGTTAAACAATGGCCGCGTCCCAAATTGCTTCTCTCTACCTATACAAGCGCACTACAATGGATGTGTAAACAGGGGTGTGTAAATGGCTTGTGCGCCCTACATGGTGCACTATATATCCAAGACGAAGTATTTGGGACGAAGCGCATGCAGGCCAAGGTTAGCTGGCTAACCGAGCTAACTTGCCTTTTTTATGTGTTTATGTGGCAAAACAAGTTGACCAATTTAATTTCTGTGGCATGTTAAATTGTTAATAAAGCTCCAAATTTTCCAAAACAATGGGAATCTTTTGGGAAGTATCAGTACGTTTCAGGAAAAAACCAAGAAAGTTTCATTTTCATGAGGCGAAAGTTGAGCACAATGTGCGAATGGAAATGTAACGTGTTCAATAAAGACTGTTATGTTGCTTCATTTAAAGTCTTCTGAGAAATGTGAAAGCCCCAAATTCTCCAATATTTCTTTATTGGCTTTTTGTGTGTGTGTGTGTTGGTTTCTTTTAGATGCGACCTTTAAGTTGTCTCACTGTTATCTGGTACCTTGAGATATTGTTTATGCAGTTATGTGATTTGAAATCCCTGTAAAGTTCACCACCTCTCCTCCTGAGGTGAGTATACTGTATCACTCCCTCAGCTTTTGCTTTCTTTTTAGAAATTTTTCACATTATGTCACAGAGAAAACCTAACTACTGGTGTTTTCAGACAGTAATATGCCTCTGGAGGAGGGACCCACACCCACTGCTGAAAGTATGAATGATACTGATTTCTTTCACTTTGTCTTTTTTTATGTCAACATTTATCTAATTTATTAGGTGGCCTGGGAAAACCCTTCACATAGTGAATTCGGTGACATTTTCTACTATATATAGTTGTAAAAACTACAGGCTTTCCTGAATGGAAATGTTTCTGTTTTCTATCTCAACCAGAAGTAAAGTTATAGTTTAAAATAATAATAATAATAATAATAATAATAATAATAATAATAAATCTGGTTACCCCCAAAAGTGAAAAGCAGTTTTAAAAAATGTTCAGGGAGTATATGCTGCAGTGACATCTGATGGGTTTTCCCGGATCTCCAAACAATAAGGAAAATGCTTGGATGTAGCTTAAATATTATTATTCATTTTAAAAATTATAATCTTTTTGTAGATGCAGATAGGGAGCAAACCAACATGGCCAACAGGTGAGTTTGTGTTATCACACAATAAACAAAACAATGATCTATATATATTTTTTTTTAAAATATTGGTCATCCTGGTTGGCATGGTCAACATGGCCAAGAACTACATGCTTTCACAGGAAGGGATAATATCCTGGATAAGATCACAGTAGAAACGCATGCAACACTCACCAGGTTTAAAGCTGTTACTGACAATGAATACACTCTAGATGGGATACCGGTTGTACGTATCAGGAGTTAATTTAAAAAAACGAACAATTAATATTTTTTGCTTAGTGTGCACTGGTCATGTTTAAGGTTAACAATTAATTAACAGAAAATGTTAATTTTCTGTTTTCTTCACAACATAGGCCCAGCAGCTTGGAACAGCCTGTTGCTGGTCCCTCAAACCCTTCACAGCGACAGGGATTCTGCAGCTATTGTCAGGTCGTGTATAACAGCGTAGAGCAGGTATATTACCTCCTTATACTCTATTGTGAAATGTTGCTTTTAACCACCAAACAGGGAGGGTGAAGGCTAACACGTGCCTCCCCCGAGACACGTAAAGCCATCCAACCACATCTTTTTGAACTGCTGCATCATATGGCAGCGTAACACACCCTGACTAAAGTAATACCTGTCCTCTTCTGCATACAAGACCAAATAGACACTCACAACTGGCTAGTGTCACTCTGATTTACAGGGGAGAGAAAGAATGCCATCCCTCCCACCCAGAGAGCACGGCCAATTTTGCGATCTTGGCTGGGAGCCAAGATCATATATATATATATATATATATATATATATATATATATATATATATATATATATATATATATATATATATATATATAGTATTCTTTACAATAAAGTGGCACACTCAAATTATTAATCTCTTATATTTAAAATTTATATTGATTGATGCTTGTTCTAATGTGTGGGGTTCTTAATGGTATTTTAATAAGAAACCATATTGATGTAAATTGATAAGCAGCTGCAAACTCAGTATGCATCTGAATATGTTGAACTTAGAACATTACACACATTGTAATGGTTTAAACATAATTTGTGATGTATGCTTTTGAATAAATGAGGCCCCACCATCCTGGCACGACATGAAAGTGACTACATGGTGCATTTAATCATTCAACACATGTTTCAGATGAGGAAAATAGATACAGAAAGAATACTACTTAACAACTAGCTAAAAAGCAGCAAAGAAGAATTGTCTATGTACTGTATAGACCACCCACAGTTGTTTAACTTAAATTAACCATCATATTGTAGGCAACACAATAGTAAATCTATCATTAAAGCTAAAACTTAGGAAAAATGTTTTATTACTACCAGTAGACTTGCTAGACACTAGGCTTTTTACTGCAAGGCTTTCACTTACTGGGGGTGGGAGTGTGTTTTAAGTTATAACTTACAGCAGCATTAAGACTGTGTTACTATGTTGTTTCGTAGCTATGTTTTTAGTAGTTCATTAAATTTACATTGAAACTAACCTACCACTTTCTTTTGTGGAATTCTGTAGCACATCCAGAGCACCAGACACAGAGAAGTGGTGGTACGAGCCGCGAGGACAAATGTGTCCTCTGGAAGCCTGCTGGAGAGATTCCTCCAGGACGTGCTTCATCACCATCCTCATGGCTACAACGACACACGGTGTGCCTAATAACTCATTCAAAATTCAAAGCTCTTCAGATCTGTGCAATTCCAGTACTATGGGTGAGATGTACTCAGGTCGCATTTGACGTATTCCAGTCCAATAAAAATGCTGTGAACACAGGACACAAATTGTCTTAAAGCTTACTTACAAGCACATACCAAATGTTGGAAGAGAGTCAGCCCAGTAACTTAAAGCATGTTTGTATCAAAATCATTATGAGTTGTTACTACAGATGGCACTGATCAGACACCCAGTATCAGTATCTGGGCAATTCCAGCAAAAAAAAATAAAAATAGTGAATCGGGTTTGAAAAAGAAATTTATTTTTGGAACTGGAAATACCTACTAATTGATTTTATTATAGTGCTTCGGTGTGCTTCAGTAAAAAATAAAACATTTTAAAGCTTAGTAGTTTTTAAAGAAAACAATATTAAATGGGTATCCCGCATCTGAAGATATGCAAGATTTCGGTATTGGAAAGGAAAAAGTGGTATTGTGCCATCTCTAGTTGATACTCAGAACTAGTATTGGAAATAGCAAAATGGAATCTGTGCCACCCTACATGTGATGTTTCCTTGAAAACACCAAACAATATTCACAAGACATTTGTTTGTTTGTTTGTTTATGTTTTTATTTATTACATACATTTTTTCTGCATTCAAGGCAAATTCTTTCAATTTTAAAGACTTCTGCAGAAATCATATCCATTCTATGAAAGAGACTTAATTGTACCCAGAAATTATAGTTTTAAAAGTATTTGTTGTATTGACACAAATACTCTGAGCAAATACTAGAAAAGTGTGTGTTTGATGTGTCTAAATCAGTCTTTTGCAGACTATATTATATGGTTATAATTAATATGATTAATTGCAGTCTCAAACAGCTACAGTACAAATGAAAAATAAACTAAGAATGAATAAAGCTGAATGTAGACTTGGTGTCAGTTTAAAAGTGTCCTCACAGCTTTCAGGGTTAATATTTGCATGGAATTGCTCATTTTAAAATCCAAAAGGAATTCTCAAGCTTAATTTGTCGAAAGAACTAGACAGTACTTTTGATGTATGATATTTAAGTTTCTTAGTTTTCTACATTAGGCTAGTTTTGCCTGGTGAGATATATATGGCATGCTTTTTGGTTTCCAAGTATTCATTCATAATCTTAATCTCTTTGTAATTATCATCTTATACTATTTGTCTTAATAAATATTGCAATCTTCAAGACCACTAATTTTACACTATTCATTTTACGTTTTTCTATCTGTTTAGTCCTACCCATGCTGACTTACCTTGCCTGAGTACGTTACCGGTTCCAAGAGAAGTATTATCAGAATTGCACTGTAGATCAGAGGACGACGGGCTCTCTGTTGGGACCAGAGAGGAAATGCTCAGCTCTGATGAGGAATCCTGTCAGATGGTGCAAGTTGAACCCACCACCACATGTAGTATGAGTCAAGAACAAGCAAGCACTTCTGTGGCTATGCCATTGGGTATTGCCATAGAAACAAGTGCACAAACTGGTCTTAAAACAGTAAAAGTGAAAGTTGAACCCCCACTCCCTGAAAGGTATTCCCCCACACAGGGGTTCTTACATAGGACTAGTAGCGAGTCTGGTATAGACAAACAACAAACATCAAAATTGTTGGCACAAACAGTAACTTCACAAATCCAACATACTTGTAGCTCACAGACTCCTGGATCCCCAAAGTTTCAGCACAGGAAAGCACACAGAAAAACAAATAGACATAGAGAAGACAATGATTCAAGCCCAGGCACCCCTACATCACCAGTCACAAAGTGCATTACCTCAAAAGCCCAGCATGGGCAATCACAGCTTGCTAGGACTGCAGTGCTACCACTCTGGAAGGGGCCACACAGGGAACGGTCATTCAGTGAAAAGTCAGACCAAATACATGAGGTAATTGAAGAGGTTATCGAGAGGCACTGCTATGGTCGCAGTCCTATACCCAACCAGGAGGACGAAAGTGTTTTCCACCTTAGCTTGCAGTCCACTGAGTCTAAAGACAGTGATGAATGGGACAACACCTTTCAGGCAGCTTTGCAAAAAACCACAACTGAGGATAAACGTCTCGCATGCCTTACGCAGGTAAATATAAACCTTGAGGACCAAGGGTACAAAGCCCAGCTGGACACAGCTCTAAATACTGTGTCAGAAAGTGAGAAGATGGAGCCTGGGGAAGCTAAAGAAAATGAGGCTGAAGAGATCATTCCAGATCTTCCTCACATACCACCATCTTTTGTGGGAAAGACGTGGGCACAAGTAAGGTATGAGGATGACTTAAAGATAGAATGCATGGTGAGAGAGTTCAGACAGGGCTGCTTTCGTTGTTATTTTGACAGTGAGTCGTTGGCTAATTTTGGGAAGCACCACAGGAAAGATAAAAAGAGGAGGAATCAAGAGGAAAACATGGCTGATTTTGAGTGTAAAGATGTTTTGCCTCTTATTGAGCATCATGAGGAGGACTCAAAACACCTACCTGTGTTTAGGAAAACTAGGCATCGAATATACCGAATGGCATCACGCTGTCAAGTGGTGAAGGTGAGCCATGGAACACAAACTGCACCCTTGAACTGCCCTGTAGTGCGGAGAAAAACATTACCAGAAACTGCCACCTTGCTCAGTATCTGTGAGACTCAGAAGGACCCGAGTCCTGAGAGGACACCAGACATGAAAACAAGAATGTGTGCACTCAAGCTCCCTGCATCTTACTGTAAGATTATGAGTCCTCTACAGCCTAAAACTGTGGTTTACGTTCTTTCCTCCCCAGATGGTGGACAGGGTTCCTTTAAGCCCACTCCAGTTAAAAGAGTGGGCAGAAAGCGGAAATCAAGTGAGGAGGAATGTACACTTAAATACAAATACAAAAAGACTCCTCTCAAATATTATGACCCCCTGACCAACAGAATACTTAAGACTCCACCTAGAGGGATGCCCTCAACCCCTACTACCAAATCTCTCTCCCATGTTAGACAGTTATTCCGTAGCCTCAGTCCAGACATCAACAAGGAACGCCATGGTTCAGCGCAGGGACGATCACCTCGAGGCTCTAGAAAGGGTCGGGGTGAGGGTAGCATGGCAGACCTTTGTGCTTCTACCTCTGGCTCTTGGCTGGACAGTGGGGGCCCCTCTGAGCCCGGCTCTTCTGTTTCCAGCAGGAAGGCCCTGTTCAGCCAATCCTCCATCTCCAGCAGCAGCCGTTTCGTCCTGGGACAGATAAGGTCCTCTGCATCCCACACAGGCAGCTCCTCGAGAGCAAAACCTCCTTCCCATACAGACAGTTCTCTTAATGTTCCAGGGACTAAGCCAAAAGCGGACCATGCACGGGCACCTATGGACCAACCACCAAGCAGACGTCGCAAACAAGGGCAGAGAGTTGCAAAAAAAGCTCTGACTCCTGCAAAGAAACCATCCTCACCCCCTTACAGGACCAAGCGGAAGTCAGCCAAAGCCAGGGCAAAGTCTAGGAATGTTCTCCAGCGGAAGGTCAACACCCGTGGTGCTTCAGGATGTAGAATGTCCACCCGGAATAAAAATTCCACCAGGGTTTCACCCAGATCATAAGCATCTTGCCGCCTCACTGTATCCAGTGGACTCACTACTGTACAACAGGCACGACATTAAATTAATAGCCAGCATTTTAGCTTAAACTCTTTTATATACGTGAGGAAGAGACGTGTAGGCAAAGAGCAAAATCCGTTCTCTGTCTATCAATTGCTGTATAATTTTGCACAGCGGGATTTCTAGGTGGAATTCATGTTGTCCATATTTCTTGTTTTCTAGTCAAATCATGCATTTTTAAAAATGGTTCAAGGGAATATTTTTTAAGTTTTTTAATGAATATTTTTGTCCAGCGGTTAAATATTTAATAATGATTGCACATTAAAGTTTATTATATAAATGTATATCTTTCGCATTGTCTTTCTTTGACATTTCCACTTCTCCGAATGTCCTTCCCCAGCAGTGGAACCAGACTTGTTGTTCATTTGAATGAAACACCCTTATTAAGTATTGGTATTGTTGTGGATGTTATTTCCTCCCCATCATGATTTCTTTGAATAATATGAATCGGTGGAATAATATGAAAGTGACAGGCCTAAATGTGATTGCCAGGTAGCCTTTCACCTAATGGCCTACTTCTTAGGTCCAGAAATATTACAATGTACGCGCTGTGATTAGAGAAGAGGGTGTCTCTGTGCGCCAATGGTGTTCGTCGGCGCAGCAGCAGATGCTGGGAAGAGAGCTGGATGCGTTGCGCATGCGCAGTGTTTCTCCTGATGTATGCGCTGCTTGGCCACCGCCTTCCAGCCTTGCAACCTTTTTTCCCTCAGCTTTCCTGTCATCCGCGCTACTATCCATCCTTCCATCCTTTAGTTTCCCCGCGTATTCTTCACGTTTGCATCGCTCGCGCGACCATGGGCCAGGATCATCGTTGCGGTCTGATGCGCTGATGTCATTTTTTTTAAGGTCTTCAAATATGAATCATGCGTCTGATATTCCATCCGAGTCTGCTCGCTAGCGTCTTCATTGCACTGCTACCTTCGTTTTCCTCCGCCTCACTGGGTACGTACTGTTCACCTGCATCAAATATGACAACATATACCTATCTTATGATTCATATTTCCACTCGAGGCTTATAACCAGGTGAGCTTGCGTGTTTGACTGCAATGTGTTGCAAATGCCTGCGCCGCGGTAGGATATCCTCCTCATCCCGACGGTAAACGGGCTTCTGTGTTTGGAATAAGACTACATTAGCACTCTACTTAGTTGGGTTCATAGTCTATGCGCTTGAATCAGCCAGTCTCTAGGTAAAACCTGGCTTTTTAGCAGGCCTCTGCATAATGCTAACAAACATCAGTATAAAAGCAATGGATCTTTGATATACATCTACAATCCAAGTGCTTGCGAAAGAATCATAATATGATCATCGAATATTATGCACTCTCAGCTGTGTCCTGTTGTGTAACCTGCACTATCAGCCATCACTATTTTACTAGAGAAATTGAAAAATCAGTGAGATGCTGGATTTTTCTATATGAACTGTAGTCACTTGCAGGGGTTTCTTTAATCTACGCTGGAATTCTGTTGCAGTTCATGGTTCTGTAATTCATGGTTCACTTAGGGCAATAGCACATTTTCTTGCACACAGTACTGCTTTTGTAGGCCCTGTTCATATGTAACTGAGGGGATTCCGCGCAGAAGTAACAGCATGTTGGTCCTGCAGTTTCCGTGGAGAATGAGGTTGTCGATGAGCGAGGGTCTGCGACACTGTGGCAAGATGCGACGGCAGCACCGGAGCCTAAGAGCAATAGGAATGCTACAGGCAGACAGGACAAGGAGTTGGCCATCACATACCCCGCACGCTTGGTCTACTACGTGAATGAGGAAGCGGAGAGTGCATCCCATGACTTGGACACTCACGCTCGAAACCAGGCAACTGAAGGCCAGGTGAGCTAGACCCAGTTGTAGGATCAGGGATGGGTGAGCAGGGGTGCCAGGAGGATTTTTGCATACATCCAGCCCAACTCACATCCTGGACAGTTTTGATGCCTTGTGCATCTTCCCCTCCTTTACGGCACCCCTTGCTGTGAGAATTCAATTTGGATTGGCAGTCTGATAGGTTGGTTGGGATTAAAGTGTATTTGAATCTGAATGCAGACTCTGATTTGTATTTGTTTGTAAATAAGTGACATGCTTATAACTGTGTGTAAATGTTTGAGTGTGCATGTCCGAGTGTGTGATGGAATGCTGACTGAGCACTTTATTGTTGTGAGGCAAAAACTGCAAGTCCACCCCCCCCCACCTCCCCTTTTTCCTCCCTCCTCTTTTCTCGGCAGCTGCTGAGAGTGGTGCATTGTGTACATCATCAAGCCTGGTGCGTGGACTCAAGCATCCTTTTTTTTTTTTTTTTTTGCAAAAGTAGCAGTTTGTTTTACCCCTATAGGGAGGTGAAGGGCTTGCTTGCAGTGCACATGTCCTGCCTCAGGCTGCCAGTGCAGCATTTCAGACCAAAACAGCAGTGCTGCGCAATTTGGTTTTTTTTTCTGCTTCTTTAAGTTATGTTCAATAATGAGAGATTTACATAGTAAGTGTTTGCTTGGTTATCCATTTTTAAATGCTGTCATTTATAATGCACACACAATCTTTTACTGCTGTTCATGTTAAGGCTTAAAAGTACACAGTATGTATGCTTCTGTGTGGTTAAAAAAAAAAAAAAAGTCTGTTTGTCTAATAAACTCCTACAGGCCATCCACTTGGCACAGGCAAGCTTCCAGCTGGACGCCTTTGGTTCTACTTTTACTCTGGATCTTGCTCTAAACAAGTAGGTGTAGCAATGTGTGTTTATTTTGTGTGTCTACAAAGGGAGGGTGAATTCTGAAGCATTCAGCAATGTCAGTCACACGGCACTTTTTCAAAGGAGCTGCAGTTAGTACAACATAGACTGCAGAGTGTGTTCTCCCAGTGAACACTTAACAAACGAAAAACCTCTGGGATTAAAAAGAGTGCTAAGGGACTCAGATATGTGTCTGCTTCTTGTGGGTGGTGAGTGGGTGTGCGTCTGTGTGCATATAACCGCAGTGACTCATTGCAGTGTCTGAGTTTTAATATGTAACATGAACGAAAATAGATTGATAACCTGCATTAGTCTGGGCAGCAGTTATAGCCTGGTAGGGTGTAATAGAAATGTAATCAATTAATTATGTTGCCAATTAATTCATTGTTTTATTTTTTTAGTGATCTGCTGTCCTCAAATTATGTTGAGATCCACTATGAAAAAGACAAACCAGTTTTCTCAAAGGTAAAATCCACATATAGCCCAGTAACACACTCTTTCAGAGAAATGTTGTATTAAATCGTGTGTCTATATGGTTTTAGGGAGGTGAGCACTGCTACTACCATGGTCAAGTGAGAGGGAAAGAGGCCTCTCATGTGGCTCTGTCTACTTGCAACGGGCTCCAGTAAGACACAATGTCAATCCTTCGTGTTTGTGGGTGTATGTGGGTGTGTGTACACACAAACCTTGCTAATGCTTGCGTGTGTGTTTGGAGACCCACTGTGAGGCCAGATGGCAGGTGGGGCTCATGAAAGGCTTTGAATGTCATCATGTTAGTGTGTGGCGGTGGATCACAGAGCGAGGCAGACAGAGAGGGCTGACATGTGCTATGATAGCAATTATGATATTTTATATCACAAACAGGTGAAATTATTCCTCTTGTTTTTTTACTGACATTTAGTAATGTTCCTTACTCACAGTGGAATGTTTGACGACGGAGTGTTTGTCTACCTCATCGCACCCCTGAACCAGACTCAAGCTGCGGTAAAAATTGCAGTGTGCTTTTTTCCATTTGCAAAAACGTGCTCTGCATGACTATATTTGGCTAATTTCAGTCTGCATAATTTGAACTTTGACCTACAGGGCACGGGGCCGAGGCCCCACACCTTACGTCGGACATCATCACTCCATATGGGCCGTGACCCTGCTGATTTGGGTATGAGTGCGCAGTCATAAATTTTTTCATTATTTTTTAAAGCTTTTTAGTGAGTTACATGGTTCTTGGCCTGGTTTCCATGGTTACACCTCTCCATCTGTCTATGTCTTTCTCTCTTTCAGCTTCTGAGGACCAGGGGGAGGATGAGGAGGAGGAAGAACAGATCTTGTCCGACATGCCTTGGCTCAGGCGGCGCAGAAAACGAGCAGTGAGAACCCATATTCCATTCTTTTGGATTTTTTTTCTTGGATCTCTCTTGGATTTTCTCAGAGCGTCTATACTTTGCAGTTATGATTAAATTTCTCTTTTAGGTACCACAGAAGGTGTTCGATGAGATCAAGTACCTGGAGATCATGATAGTCAGCGACCACAACACGGTTGGTTTATACAAATTGTAAAAAGGTTTCTTGTTTAGTTAATACAAAGCTAAATGAATAAATATATATCCTACACTGTATGATTTGCATGCTGTGGTCTGTAATATAGCTATTGGTCACAAGGGGGCACAATATAACAAATAAATAATAACAATATAATTATAAAAAATAAACAAATGGTAACTCACACATGGTTTTGTGTAATATTTACAAAATGTTTTCATTTTCCAGTTTAAGAGACATAAAAGCAAAAAGCATACGAGAAACTTTGCCAAATCAGTGGTGAACCTTGTAGATGCTGTAAGTTTATATTATTATTATTGCCACAATGCTGCAGCATGTTTTTGTTTTTTAATACCAAAACCAAACACATAATATCTATTACGTATTATATATTATCCATTCTATCCTGTGATGTTGTCTATTATATGCCATACCCGCAGATATTTAAGGAACAGCTTAACACGCGTGTGGTGTTGGTTGCCGTTGAGATCTGGACAGATAGGGACAGGATTCCTCTCAGTGTCAAGCCTCTGGACATGCTGAAAGATTTCTCCAAGTACCGGCAGCAGAACATCGGTGTCAGCGCAGATGCTGTTCACCTCTTCACGTGAGTCTGCAGTGAGGATTGATAGAGCTATAGTGAAACAATAAATCTTTTATATATAGGGCTTTTCTTATACTCAAGGTCACAACAACCATTGTCATGACATTTGTGATTGTAGATTAATCCAGTTGTGTAAAATAACCTCAGCAGTTAAACAGGCTGATTGAAACAATAGGAGTTTCAATCAGATAGTGTAAATAATACATAGTCCCAAAATTTGATAATCACACCACAGTCCCAAAACATGTGCAAATAATTTCCAATGGTGTCCATGTTACAGAACTTATATCGTAAGTATACTGAGGAATAAGTCTTGTAACATCATGCATTTTTAAATTTTTTATATTTAGCAAAGAGAATCAATTTCCTTTCTATTGGAATGTCATTTTCTTAAATTTCCATTCGTTTGGGAGCTATAGTAAAGATTGTTGGCTTTGCAGGAATGTCACATTTCATTACGGCCGCAGCAGCATGGCCTACATCGGAGGAGTATGTTCCATCGGAAGAGGAGTAGGGGTTAACGAGGTGAGGCTCATTCTTGAATATTTTCAAATCAGCTCTAGTGAAAGGTTTTAATAGAACATGAGTTATCATGCTACAAACCCGTCTCTCTTTGTTCTTCCCTCTGTCTGTCAGTTTGGCAGCACGTGGACAATGGCTGCCTCTCTCTCCCAGAGCCTGGCACAGAATCTGGGCATCCAGTGGGACCCTGTTAGCAGGAGAAGTATGTCTGAAACTGTGTCATACTCCACAATTATTTTATAACGTGCCTCAAGGGCAGTATAAGACTTTGATTTGAGCTGAAAGTTCTGTCTGTTTTGTGCTTGTCCAGAGGAGTGCGGCTGCATGGATTCCTGGGTGGGATGCATAATGGAAGATACTGGGTATACATGCACGCGCACACGCACACACACACACACACACACACACACACACACACAACAATGTCAGTTTAAGCCTTGTATGTCTGCCATAAAATATTATCTATTTTACTGCAAATGTAGCAATATTAAAATAACTTCTATTTTCATTTCAGAGTGCAGCATCCTCGCAGGTTCTCCAAATGCAGTATCACAGACTTTAAGAACTTCCTGCTCAAGGGAGGCGCATCCTGTCTTTTTAACAGACCCAACAAGGTGAACCCAAACACCACGTGTTCCCCCAGACACACTGCAGATCATACAACTCAAATTATTCTTTCTATACACACACACATAACCATCATGAATAATCACATTGTACATACTGTTAATCATAGATAATGTTGTGTCTGTTGGCAGCTCTTTGAGGCTACAGAATGTGGCAATGGGTATGTAGAGGTGGGAGAGGAGTGTGACTGTGGAGCCAGGATGGTGAGTTAATATACACCACTATTAGAGGTCGATCGATTGCAATAATCAGTTCTGCCGATTAATCGGCACCGATAACTGATTGCTGGAGCTATCGGTTATTGGCAAAAATACACACCGATAGTTTTTCCCAGCTGCATGCGTTGTGGGAGCGGCCGAGAAGGGTCCGCTGTAATTATACAGTACGAGAGCGGCCTCTAGAGGCTTTGTCAAAATAAAAACTATCAGTGACAAATTTTGTTGTTATTTGAAGTGTTTTTTGATTCATTTTGGATGTATCTATTTTTATTTGTTATTTGGAGTGCTACTTTTTGGTTCAGTTTGGATGCATATCTTTTATATACTTTAATATTGATTCAGCAATGTTTTACTTTGAGTGTTATGTTTTCATACAGTATAAATTTTAAAAACTATCGGTTTATTAATTGGTTATCGGCAGGTACTCCCCAACTTAGTTATCAGTATCGGTAAAGTCCACTGTCGGTCGACCTCTAACCATTATTACCACTTATTATTGCAATAGCAGCACATCTGAATCTGCATTAATGTCACTCCTGTCAAAGCACTGTCTTCCAAGCCAGTATTTATTGACATAAAAAATGTATGAGCATTGTAAGAATGCAGTGTGATTGCATGTGTGTGTGTGTGCTTTTTCTGGAGCAGGAGTGCTATAAAGACTGCTGTAAGAAGTGCTCTTTATCTAATGGTGCTCACTGCAGTGATGGGCCGTGCTGCAACAGCACCTGTCTGGTAAGAGCTCAGCACTTCCTGGTCTTCGTTCTCTTAATGGTGAGGGTGTTGTAGGAAGATGCTCTAAAAGCATCCAGGTCTTATTTATGCTCCTTATTGAATTACAGAAATGAATTTGGTGCATGCTGAAATTATTGTATAACACTACAAGCTCTAGCAACCTGGGGAATTTAACTTACAGAACATTCTCAAGCTTCGTCGTCTGGAAACTCATCTTTTTAAGCTATTTCAAATGAATTTATTTTTCTTGTTTTTCAGTTCAATGATCTGTTGTGTTTTTGTCTGATTGGTCACAAGGTTTTGATTTTCTATAACAGTAGCTCTGACAGTAGTAGTAGTGTCAGCTGTAATTCAAATCTCAGGTATGTATTATTAACATGTTATTGTTTCTATAGTAACTCATTTGCAAGGACTTGTATGGAGGAAACCCTACATAATCTAATCCTAATAATACACAATAAAAAAAAAAGAGCCTGGAGAAGGAAAAACTGTTTATAGCTGCTATAACAAAAAATTATAATTTCCCCTTCTAATCTAGTCTTACCTTATCTCTTATTACAGGAACTAGCTTCTCTCAAGGATGTTTCACAACATTAACATAACTATAAATGTTTAAAAGTACAACATATGGTTCCTCAATACATTTAATCATTGACGAATTGCTAAGATATAAGAGGAGGAAAACACTTCAGGACATGCTGGTACTTCAGGGTGGTAACAGAGTCACACATCTCATCACCTCTCCGTTGATTATTTTCTAGTAACAGCATGCCCCATAGTGTTTTATTCCTTACTTATGAATGCTTTATTTAATCTTAATGGATTCTGTTATTTATTATCATTTCCCTGGGTAATGTTTTCCTTGCAGTTGTAATCTCTTAATTGTTTTTTTTTTTTCTTTCTTTCTTTTTTTCTTTTTTGACAAAGAAAAGAAATTTCTTTGTCAAGTTTTATTGTTAACTTTTGGATCCCTGAAACATTAGTCTCAGTAGGGCTTACCTGTTCAATAACAAACAAATTAACATTTACATAATGTTTACTTTGATCATAAGCAGTACACGTGCAAATAATTAGTAGGTTTTTATTAGTTTTGGCAATGGGGACCAGAAACCTTTGTGCTACTTGAGAAATGCATGAACAAATATATAATATTTGGCACTGTTTTCCTCACATTCTGTCAACTATGTTATTTACCATGTAAATATCTTAATGGAGAAAGTCACGTCTCTGTAGCTCCTCAGCTTAGGTAAACAGGAAAAAAAAAAACATATTACAGGCTTGGCTGTACATGTTGCCACTATTCAGGCATTCTAGCATAGGCATGATGTAGCAGATAAAGCACAGATTCTTTGCCTTCTTCTTTGTCAGATCCTTTGCCATTCTTACTCGTATAACTGAGAAAGCATAAATAAAATAATATTGTAATATAATTATATATTACAATATATAACTTTCAACAGTTCCTTCCAAGGGGCTATGGCTGCCGCTACTCTGTGAATGATTGCGATTTTTCAGAGTCTTGTTCAGGAGATTCAGGCCAGGTAAATGCTTGCACAGTCACTCAAACAAATCTCAAGCATGCACATCCGTTCTTGCTTATGTTTTCTCCAAGCTGAATGCTTACGGAAAATAATGAATGTAATTAAAGATGTCTTTCGCCTTACAGTGTCCTCCCAACCTACATAAGCAGGACGGGTACCCCTGTCAGCTCAACCAGGTGAAATGTTCAGCTTCAGAGTTCTCAGAGTCCATCTTTCATTAAAATATGATGCCATGTACAGAATGATACAGGTGTTTGCAGTCATGCTGTTCTTCAAACATGTGCTTTAAATGTTTCACCCAAGCTGTTGATTCTTGCTGCACCTTTTGCTGCTCCAGGGCCGCTGTTATGGGGGTGAATGCAAGACCAGAGACAGCCAGTGCAAATACATCTGGGGTACAAGTGAGTTACGGAAATACAGACAAAAATACATAATGCAGATAGAGTCAAACGCAAATACTGACCAAGCCACTGGAATATAATATGTTCTGTTTTTTGTTCTCAGAGGCAGGAGGCTCAGAGAAGCACTGCTACGAAAAGCTGAACACTGAGGGGACAGAGAAAGGAAATTGTGGGAAAGATGGAGAGAAGTGGATCCCCTGCAGTAAACAGTAAGTGGCACATTTAACTAATATTAACTTTTGATTTAGCATGTTCTGCGACAATCTTGACATGTATGTGTATAAAAATATTCTTTGGATGATCTCCATCTGCAGTGATGTGTTCTGTGGGTACCTGCTGTGCACCAACATTGGTAGAACCCCCAGGATTGGGACGCTGAAAGGCGACATCACCCCCACCACTTTCAACCATCAGGGACGTCTGGTAGACTGCAGGTCAGAACCACTGTGTGTCTCAAAAAAATAAAAATGCGTCGTAAAATATAACATAATCATATGTTCTAATCTAACACAGAAGAGCTACTGTAGCACAAAGTAAACAGTATTCCCTAATGGCAGTGGCCTCTTTCAGCAGGCTAATGTGCCCTGCCGCACTACAGAAACTGTTCAGGAACGGTTTGAGGAACGTGACAAAGAGTTCAAAGTGTTGACACAAGATGCCTCCAAATTCCCTAGATCTCAATTCAGTCGAGCATATGTGGGATGTCACAGGGTCAGACCTGTTTTGGCAGCACAAGGGGGACCCACACAATATTAGGCAGGTGGTTTTAATGTTATGGCTGATTGGCTTAAGCTGCTGCACAAAACTGACGATTCCCAATTTTACTGTATGTATTTTTTGTGTAACAACATATTTAGACCTTTTCCTAAGGCATGCTAATAAATGACTGCCCAGGAACGATATCTCTGTTCAAATCTCCTGCAGCTTTAAAAGATTTCCAGCTTGACTGTCAAATTCATTAATGAACAATAATAGATAATGATGGTAATAATAATAATAATGACAATCGTTTAGACGTGTTCAAAGCAAACAGGTGTACAGTACTGTGCAAAAGTTTTAGGCACATACAAATATGCACAGTACTGTATTATACAGTATAAAGAGGGTTTCAGGATTCTGTTTTTAAATCCAGTGCTTCTAAGGCTAAGACCCATGACACATGAGAACACTCACATATCATCTCATGTTCTTCATTTTATTCCTTCTCATTTGTGTTTGAATTAATCTCTTTCCCTCCACACCTTCAGTGGGGGCCGTGTACTCTTGGATGATGAAACTGATCTGGGTTATGTGGAGGACGGGACACCATGTGGCCCCTCCATGATGTGCCTTGAGCGGAAGTGTGTGCCTATCTCCTCCCTAAATCTTACAGCCTGTCCTTCTGGACCCAACGGACGCGTGTGCTCTTCACATGGAGTGAGTCACAAAACTTAACACGCCTGTAATACACTTTTTTCAGTCACAGTCCTAGGGAACTTGGATCTTTTCTTATTCATACCACAATGCTATTGAATTTTTTAATCTGTTTGGTCAGATGGTGGTTAATTTTCTATAACAGCAGCTGTGACTGTAGTGCTAGCTTTAATTCATATTACATGCTTATGTTAATGTACTCAATCTAATACATTAATGTTTCTCTTGTAACATCTAAGTCAAACTAAGTTGAATCATATTTCTCACTTAAGCCTAATAATACGACTAATAATAAAGAAAATTTTAAAACGTGTTGTTTAGTAAAGAAAAAATGTCTAATCATTGACATGGTGAAGCTTTCCATAATGAGATATTTAAGGAAGGCGTCTCCAGTGTCAGCACTTGTAACAGTCAGTAAGTTTTCCACCATAGGAGAGTCTTCAGGACAGAGCTGAAGGTTCCAGGTTCTTGGTAACATGACATTTTGTCTTTTTAACTTGAAAAAATCTCCTTAGTTAGCTGCTGAATCATGTGTCTTAAAGCAGGAAATATGCTAAACAAAGCAAGAAAAGAAGGTCCAATGGTCTACTCTAACAACTTTCCTAATCTAACTGTAGATCATAGTAACATGTTTCTAGTTTCCGTTTTCTAATTCTGATTCTTGGTACGTTCCTCTAGTAAACAATGAAATTAGAAATAAAAATTTGTTTTATTTTTGGTGTTTGCTGAAACAAATTGCTGAATTAGCTCCAACCTTGCTAACCCACTGAGCTCTCCTCAGCTGAATCAGGTGCAATTATAGCTGCATAATTGTTAATGAATGTATTATGATGTGCACCAGAGAGAGCCCACACATGGTTTTAATGTTAATGGGCTGTGTTGAATGGATCTTACATCACTGAGGCTCTAAACAGCTGCTATATTGATGTTGTGGATATCTGATATGAGTCTGAAGCATGGGCCAGACACTGGGCCAGGCTGTCTCTTGCTTAGGTTTCACCGCAGATTCCTGTCCATCTTTATTTCATCTCTGTTGTGAATGAAGGATCGTTTCTGCTGTATTTATCCTTATTCTCAGGTGTGCAATAATGAAGCCACATGTACCTGTGACGCCACCTGGGCTGGGACAGACTGCAGCATGCACGACCCACCGAAAGAACCACCTGCCGTTGAAGACGAGGGTCCCAAGGGTTCGTGATGCCTCCTAGCCTTATTTCCGTTCCACACAGACAGCAGTAACACGTTAATTGTAGTGATACCCAAATATAGACCCTCAACCACATACAAATCACTTCTTCAAACTGGGCTTCCCCATATGCATATGCATTCTTAGTTTGGGGCTTTAACTTACATTTTCTCTTCTGAATCCCCCCTATTTCCTCTGCGCAGTGAGCGTGGCCACTAACAGGCTGATAGGGGCAGTGGCAGGGACCATTCTGGCCCTGGGGGTGATTTTTGGAGGCACTGGGTGGGGAATAGAGTAAGCACTTCTTATCCCTTTCAACGCCACTCCCCCAACGAGCGGGAGATCCCTTGTTTGCGTGTCTGTGTGTTTTCCTCCCAGTGGCTTTTGTCCATCGTGGTTGTTGTGCCTGTGCCATGTGATTGATCGGTGTTGTGTAACCTGCTGGATCGATCAGTAAATATCATTTTCTCCCTTTTTCCTTGACTGTAATCACTTTGGATATTATCATTATTACTCTGTGTGATGCAGTGTTGCAGTGCTCTCCTTTCTGGTCCATGTGGGGCATTTATACACAGAAAAGAGAATTATAAGAAAGGAGGATAAACAGCCATTTATAGAAATAAGCATAAGAGTAAAATGCAGAATTTTAAATTATCAATCATAGTTATGTACTGAAGTACTCTGTAAGCAGCTCAGCTCAAGAGAGTACAAAAATGTTGTGGCGCTTGTGAATGTGTTTGTGTCCGTTGCTCAAATTTTGTGTGCGTGTGTGTGTGTGTGTGTGTGTGTGTGTGTGTGTGTGTGTGTGTGTGTGTGTGTGTGTGTATTTCTGTACGTGTATGATTCTACTACCACTTCTATTCTAGTAAATTCTATCCGTATCAGTAACAGTTAGTATTATGAAACCATTAGGGTTGAGGCTTATAGCATGGGGTCTCATCATAGGCAATAAACTCTTTTGCACACACAAAGGAGCACACACTAATTGAAAGACTGATAGGTGCAAGTGTTTCAAGTACTTAATCGTGGTGTGTCTCTTCCAAATAGCAAGCCCAGTAAACAGAAATTCTGTGCATGCTGTTAGCCAGCTCTTTCATTCAAAAATAGGTTTAGGCAAAATAACCCACCTTATATATGTTTATTACATCCGCTATTGTAGTTCATGTGCGCTTTGTCAGTCGTTGCTGTTTTATGGATATATCAGTGAAGCAAGCTTTAATAAATTAGCCCCAATGCACACAAAACCTAGAGGGTGTTTCATCAAGTGTAAACACTTGATAGAACTGTCAACAATAGGCTGCGTGAGTCTACACTCTGGGCTAGAAAGAAATTAGCCCCAGCCTCTACTTCATACCATTATTTTTTATTTTTTTCTTTAAATTATGGCTATTGTTGATGCTGTTGTTTTTGTTTCCATAAAAGTTTTTTTTTTTTTTTTTTTTTTTTTTTTTAACTTCTTTAAGCCATTTCTTAACAGCAAATATGAAGATATGGATGGATGGATGGATTTACATTCATTTTTATGTATTTATTCTTTGAAAAAGAGGCAGGGCTTGGCCCTGCTAAGCAGTTTATTCCAGCCGGCCTATAATATATAATGCTGCAATCTTGCACTATATTTTAGCCCTTACAATGTAACAAAATTGGGCTATAAGTTCCTTATTAGTGTGCCTGTGTGTTATTTGCTCAGGTTGTGTATATGTATATGTATATATGTGTATATGTATGTGAGCGTAGTCTTGTCAGACCCCAGGCACTGTTAATATGTCTAAGTCACTAAGTCATAGTGCCCTTAGTTGTCACTTTGTGGATTTCTAATGGTTTATTACTACACTTGTGCCACACCCCAACCACCAACATCAACATGCTACTGTATATACCATTGATAAGTTTTTGTTTAATTATCTCCCATGGCCTCATATGTACACTGCAGTTTGTATCATCCTGATTACCATCCAAGACGCACTGAGAAACTTACAAAGGCTCTCTAACACCTAGTGCTGCAGCAGCCAATGCAACGGAGCTGGCGATGGAGAATATGACATACTCTTGCAATACATGTGTAAAAGCCTGCGTGCTGTGTGTACTACCCTACACAGCTTACATCATGTCTTTCTCCCATCATGCCCCTTTGCAGGTCCTAGTGCCACCAACCTTATCATAGGCTCCATCGCGGGGGCCATCCTGATGGCAGCCATAGTGCTGGGGGGGACGGGATGGGGATTTAAGTAAGAGTCACACCGCATGCTTCTTACTGCCTGCCTGCCTGGTTCAGGCTAACACACACGAAAACACACATGCACACACATAGCAGCAGCACACATACATCAGGGCCTGAGCTTCTGCTACAGATTCTTACATAGCATAACATGCAAGGGTGGCATTTTAGGTCCCATTTATGAAGATGTGGGCTAAAAGTGAAGTGCCATACTACCTGAAGTTATGTTTATCTTCATTATTATAATAAATATGTCTCGTGACCAATAATTATCTAATAGTAATCTTTAATCTGCTAAAAGCATACTTAGGTGATATATCACCAGGTTTGGTGAATTACTGTTAATCACATATTTACATATTTACCATAATTATATATATATATATATATATATATATATATATATATATATATATATATATATATATATATATATATATATATGCCTCTGTGATGTCATTCATATATAAAATATTTTAAAATGAATGAATATCTGATTAATAAAACCTCTTATAAATGTAAATCACACAGTTAATCAATCCATGCTGTTTCTAATTTATTCATACAAAAAGTTTTGGGATCGGCTAAGCCTCTGTAGACTGTAGCAGAACCTCTAGAAAACTGGCCCGACGCTTGAGATGCATGCGTGCAAAATGATAAAAATAACAGTTATGAGTTATGATGCTACTGAAAAGATAAGTTGATGGGAACAAAGAGAAAGATGCTAATTAATGATCAGCAAATTTGAGTGCTATTTTCTTTCATAAACAAGATGTGTGAAATTTATATTTCATTTTAATCCAGTCCATAGCATATAAACCAAAATGTTCATTTGATAAAGCTGGATTTTTTTGTTGTTGTTGCATTTTTTAAAAATGTGTTAAATGTAGACATTTAAGTTCATAAAATATGTTCATTATAAAAGAATTTGACAGGAAGTGCAGCAAAGGTAATGGGCTCAATAGCTAGTTAACCTTGGGAGTTATATAGCAGTCTAGGGGGATTTAGCTCACTTCAGCATGCTGGTCTGCACATAGCATCTTGACCACATAGGGTTTGTGCATGTGGACTGGCACCTACAAGGCAGAGCTACAACAGGATGCTGTGTATAAGAGCATTGCACAAAGGCCAAGCTCACCTCGCTGGGCGGGAGGGGACGGTTTTCCTGGGTTCTTGGGGGAGGGGAGGTTGGTTTTTAGGGGTCGGGTTTTGATTTGTTTGGGGGGAATTGGGGTGGGATGACCAGTTTCTGACCCGCTCTCCTCGCCGTGACCTCTCTTTCAATCCCTTCCCCTTCCGTTGTCTGAAAGGGTGAAAGTATGAGCGAAGAGGGGTGGAGGTTGTGTCGTAGGCAGCCTTTGTACCATGGCTGGCCGCTACGCCTCTCTCTAACCTCGTGGAAGGCCCTGGCCCCCCCTCGAAAACCTAGAACAGAGCAAGACCCCTCACGCCCCCACCCGGACCCGCCCGACACTGCTGCCTTTACTGCCTGCTTCACTGAGACCTGGTACAGATACGCGCTGCACCGCACCTGCATGCTTCCCCCGAACCTCCTCCTCTGTCCCCCCACACTCAGCGATAGTGGCGTCTCCCGCCTAACCTCTATGTGGACAGGTGCATGTTAAACTGCTGGGATGCCCCACATCACGCCATGCTACAGGGAGATTGTGTCAAACCTCCCTCTGTCGTTGTGACTCTTGTTGCCTTTCTTGTTGTCGCTGGTGGTATTGTTCGTCGTCGTTCATGTTGTGGGTGTGAACATCCTGTTCTGACCCTGAGTGTTGTAGATTGTTTAGTCCCTTTTTTGTGTGTGTCACTGTTCTCTCCCAGGAGGTAACGTTGTTTTTCCATATCCTTCTTTGTCTTTCTAATGCACACTCACACTCAGTAGGAGGGACACTTCTATGTCCACTCCAACTGCACAGAAGGGCCACTGTTACCCCATGCAACCCAACAATGTCAAACAGTGTCACACTTAATATTCACAGGAATAATGTTCTGGAATAATTGAGACAACTCAGTGTGTTAATTCTTAAAAATCACGATCAAGGCATGCAACTTTATTCATCAATTTCAATTGAAGTATTCGTTCACATGGATTTGCTTTTATATGGTGATTGCTGGGTTGCTCGGGTACAGTGGTTAAGTTCAGTGTTCAAAATGAGCTGTTGTGGTGTAAATTTGATATTTCTGGCATTGCCTGCACTAACTCCCGTACCTTCTGTTCCCTCTGCATTTGGCCACGCCACGAAGAAACGTCAAAAAAAGACGATACGACCCCAACGCCAGTGGCATCTAAAGGACCAGAGACTTCAGCCTTGCCTGGTTTCCCTTGGGATTCTGAAAGTGAGCTACCTGCTGGACTGTACCCTCTCCTGCTGCTAACAGCCAGTTAGCTTTACTTGAACACAAGAAAAAAAAAGAAGAAAGACAAAGATGAGTAGAAAATTTTTCACCCAAAGTCTTGTACCCAAAAGCCTGTCCCAGTCCCCTCTACTCTTCCATGACTTTTGAACCATTACCCAGTTTTGGATGGGTGTGTGTTCTTGTTCCTGACTTCCTGGCTTGATTTTGGCATGACCATCCCTGGCTGTGGCACTTGCATGGCAGTGGAAGGTCACTAACTCAAAACAAAGAGGACATAAACTGGAGAGCAAATATTCGTAGAGAAGAGCAATCTAGAGCTGAGCCTACACTGAACATGCTGCCAGGTGGGACTCTCCTTTAGTGGTCTTAAGGTCTGAAGGGGCGTAGGTCGTCTGACCACGCTTCAACATGGGGAAAACAAAACTCATTCCATTTTAAGACAAACATGAGATTTTGGTTTTGTGGTCTAACCGGTGTTTTACATGGACATGGATTTAAACTGCTTTTTCTTTCAAGTTTCAGCATGTTGTATTGCAGGAATTTTATGCCACATTAATGAAAAAAAAACAAACAAACGAAGAAAGAGCATCCAACAATTTGGCTAGCAGCTTCTTTTTCTGCTTAATGAGTTCACTTTAAATCGCCCCACACATGCACAATTAATTATATATGCCTGGTAATGTCAATAACTGCTCCCCTTACTACTTATTATACTGAACTACCATGTGTGGTCTGTCCTATCGGTTAATCGGAGAGCTGCATGAAAAAACTGCACTGGGCGCGGAGCCATGTGAAGCCTGCCACGCTTCTTAAGGTAACTGCATGTCAAAGGAAAAACAGTTAACTTTTACTTACTATGCAAAAAGGAAATGTCGCACAAACCCTATGGATCAGTACCATAGAGAAATGATACTAACAATGAAATTGCTATCATTAGGCAGTCTTTTATATGCTTGGACATGTTGGTCTTTTAAATTAATTACTTCTATTTAAAATGAATGTTTTAAAAACAAAAAAAGGAACCTCAGCTTCTAAAAATTTAATATTTGTTACCATAGTCACACTTGAGAGACAGATGAATACAAAAACTTGTAAGTAATCATTACCGGGCTATTGTTTGGATTGGGAGGGTTTCGTTTTGGGTTTTCAAGGGTTTTCTCCACTGACTTATGGCACCTGATGTCAATTTTCATCTCCTTAATACTTAAAATTCATCTCATTTTCCCATGGAAACATTGACAGAAGAATAAAGTTAATCAAATTTAACACACAAAAAAAACGTTTGTTGGAAGTTTTTCTGTCTTTGGAATTCACGTAATCAGTCAGATTGAAGCACAAACATAAAATAATAATAAAGTGAAAGAAAATCAATAAGAATGTACATTTTGCAATGTTGCTTAATTGGTGTATATAGACAAGAAGGTTTCTAGTGTTTGAGAATGGGTTAAAAAAAATGTAAACATTAAAAATTAAAAATAATCTGACATTTTTATATATTTATCAACTTGACTCACCTACAGTACTTGCAAAATCAACCATCAAAATCACAGCAATATATTAATAATACATTTAAGAACAAAATAAAAAATTAATAGCTATAGCACTTAATAGAATTATATAACATTAAAAAAAATTAAAACACTTAATAAACCCTACATATTTTACTGTTCATTTAAATTGAAACAGTGCCTATTAATAATGGTGATGCACTCTATCAAATGACACATAAAATTGATATTTTGTAGTCATTTTGACAATTTAAATAAAAATAAATAAATAAATAAATAAATAAACGAGTCACATGGAAAAATTTATCACACCTTCAAATTCATAAAATTACAATCAGGTGTTCAAGATTGGGTGCCAGTGATTAGAACCTGCTTAAGGAGAGCAGGTGGAACCTGTCTTATTTATACCCCTCTCATATCTAGTGTCTGGTGTTCCCTTTGCTATTGAAGTGTGTGGTGTCATCATGCCAAGATCTAAAGAGTTCTGTAAGGCCTTCAGAATAAAGGTTGTGGATGCCTGTGAGTCTGGCAAGGGATTTAAAAAGATCCCCACATTATTTGAAATACATCATTCCACTGTAAGGAAAATAATCTACAAGTGCCGCAGATTTCAAACGACTGCCAATTTGTCCAGGACTGGCCGTCCCAGCAAATTCAGCCCAAGAGCAAGATCGTCTGATGCAAAAAGAAGTCTCCAAGAACCCCAAAATTTCCCAAAATAGTAAGTCTTGCAACTGTTGGTGTCAAAGTGCATGCTTCTACAATCAGAAAGAGATTGCACAAATTTGACCTGCATGGGAGGCATGCCAGGAAAAAGCCTTTGCAAGACTCCAGTTTGCCAATGAGCATCAATGCAAAGAACAGGCCTTTTGTAATAATGTGCTCTGGAGAGACAAATCAAAGATAGAGTTGTTTGGCCACAGTAACAACAGACATGTTTGGCACAGACCAAAGACAGCTTTTCATGAGAAGCACCTAATACCAACTGTGAAACACAGTTTGATTCAACTATGAATTCTGCATCATATCAAAGAGTGCTTGAAGACAATGTAAGGCCATCTGACCAAAAGTTGAACCGAAAGTGGACCTTTCAACAGGATAATGATCCTAAGCAACACTAGCAAATTCACCAAGGAATGGTTCAAACAGAAGAAATGGGGGGTTATGGAATGGCCTAGTCAAAGCCCGGATTTGAATCCCAATGTTGTGGGGGATTTGAAACGGGCAGTACATTCAAGAAACCCTCAAACATCTTGCAACTGGAAAGAATATTGCATGGAAGAGTGGTCAAAAATTCCAACAAGCCAATGTCAGAGACTGGTGGACTATTATGCAAAATGCCTACAAGAAGTTATTTCTGCTAAAGGGGGCAATACTAGCTTCTGAGGCTAAGGGTGTACTTACTTTTTCCACAGAAGAATATCACATCTGTTGATATTTTTGTTGAATAAATGATTGAAAAAGCTAATTTTCCTTGTGGTTTTGTTCAAGTATATCAACTTCATTAATAGGCACTGTTTCAAAGATGATCAAATGTTTGCTTGTCCAAATATGGCAAACAAAAGCCAAAAATATGTACATATTTTTTCACATGACTGTGTATATATATGTATATATATACAGGTGCATCTCAATAAATTAGAATGTCGTGGAAAAGTTCATTTATTTCAGTAATTCAACTCAAATTGTGAAACTAGTGTATTAAATAATTTCAGTGCACACAGACTGAAGTAGTTTAAGTCTTTGGTTCTTTTAATTGTGATGATTTTGGCTCACATTTAACAAAAACCCACCAATTCACTATCTCAACAAATTAGAATACTTCATAAGACCAATAAAAAAAAAAAACATTTTTAGTGAATTGTTGGCCTTCTGGAAAGTATGTTCATTTACTGTACATGTACTCAATACTTGGTAGGGGCTCCTTTTGCTTTAATTACTGCCTCAATTCGGCGTGGCATGGAGTTGATCAGTTTGTGGCACTGCTGAGGTGGTATGGAAGCCCAGGTTTCTTTGACAGTGGCCGTCAGCTCATCTGCATTTTTTGGTCTCTTGTTTCTCATTTTCCTCTTGACAATACCCCATAGATTCTCTATGGGGTTCAGGTGTGGTGAGTTTGCTGGCCAGTCAAGCACACCAACACCATGGTCATTTAACCAACTTTTGGTGCTTTTGGCAGTGTGGGCAGGTGCCAAATCCTGCTGGAAAATGAAATCAGCATCTTTAAAAAGCTGGTCAGCAGAAGCAACCATGAAGTGCTCCAAAATTTCTTGGTAAATGGGTGCAGTGACTTTGGTTTTCAAAAAACACAATGGACCAACACCAGCAGATGACATTGCACCCCAAATCATCACAGACTGTGGAAACTTAACACTGGACTTCAAGCAACTTGGACTATGAGCTTCTCCACCCTTCCTCCAGACTCTAGGACCTTGGTTTCCAAATGAAATACAAAACTTGCTCTCATCTGAAAAGAGGATTTGGACCACTGGGCAACAGTCCAGTTCTTCTTCTCCTTAGCCCAGGTAAGACGCCTCTGACGTTGTCTGTGGTTCAGGAGTGGCTTAACAAGAGGGATACGGCAACTGTAACCAAATTCCCTTACACGTGTGTGTGTGGTGGCTCTTGATGCCTTGACCCCAGCCTCAGTCCATTCCTTGTGAAGTTCACTCAAATTCTTGAATCGATTTTGCTTGACAATCCTCATAAGGCTGCGGTTCTCTCGGTTGGTTGTGCATCTTTTTCTTCCACACTTTTTCCTTCCACTCAACTTTCTGTTAACATGCTTGGATACAGCACTCTGTGAACAGCCAGCTTCTTTGGCAGTGAATGTTTGTGGCTTACCTAGTGAACCAAACTGAGAGACCATTTCGAAGGCTCAGGAAACCTTTGCAGGTGTTTTGAGTTGATTAGCTGATTGGCATGTCACCATATTCTAATTTGTTGAGATAGTGAATTGGTGGGTTTTTGTTAAATGTGAGCCAAAATCATCACAATTAAAAGAACCAAAGACTTAAACTACTTCAGTCTGTGTGCATTGAATTTATTTAATACACGAGTTTCACAATTTGAGTTGAATTACTGAAATAAATTAACTTTTCCACGACATTCTAATTTATTGAGATGCACCTGTATGTATGTATGTGTACTGTGCAAAAGTTTTAGGCACCCTATTTTTAAAAAAAATTTTTTTTTTAGTACAAACGCTATAGATGTTTTATTTTATGACTTCTACATTATCAAGCCAGTACAAAAAACATTTTAGATTTAGTTTTCTAGCACAAAATT
Source organism: Cranoglanis bouderius (assembly GCA_023630585.1). Lineage (NCBI taxonomy): Eukaryota > Metazoa > Chordata > Actinopteri > Siluriformes > Cranoglanididae > Cranoglanis > Cranoglanis bouderius. Next base: position 7,533,444 of record CM042560.1, on the reverse strand, counting down.
AAATGTTACAGAAAAATGTTTGTATGTCATTAAAGAAAGCAGCATATTACGTAAGAGACACTTTTCAGACAAAAAACACAATGAAGGCTGCTGGGTTTTGCTGCAAAAGTAAGAAGCGAGTGCGAAAGTCAAAGTCTCCAGAAGAACTGTGGCTGGTTCTGCAAGATGCTGAATAAAACTTACCAGCTCATTTCCTTATAAATCTGCACAAATTGTAGTGGAGTCTACTATATTTATTTTAATTAAAAAAAAATTTTGTCATACCAAATATTCACTTTGTTTCATTTGCAGCTGTTTACTGCTCTTTACGGTATTTTTTTAATGTATAATATAATGTTTCATTATTTTGAAGGCATCTTTGCTCTACAGCATTTCTTTGCATGTGCCTAAAACTTTTGCACAGCACTGTATATAATATAGTAAAAAAAGATCACAAGCTACTCTTAAGGATATTCTCAAGTGTACGTGTTCAGACAAATGTGAAAGTTGACAGTAAATATTTTTGTTTTGTTTCTGTATGTACAATTTTTAAGTTTATCCAGTTAGACCAAGGATTGCAAATTCCTGAAGGGCTGAAATTCACCACAGCTCAGTGATTTCTTTTCACTTGAACACAACTGAACCCAGTAATTAAAGATGCAGTACCAAACTTTTTTGGTTAAAAATTAACAAGAATACATTAAGAATCAGTGTTCAAAACTGTCTCCTTACCTTACCCCGATTCGCAATGGTAAGCTTATAGTAATGATTTATAGTTTGAGCTGTCGGTCAGATTTCGCGGGAAATGCCAGTTTGACGTCATTCGTCTTTGCGTGGTTACGCCACGTCCGTAAACAGAAGAAGAAGAGCTGGCTACTATATTGCGTGTGTGGGGGCTGAGGATGGTGGAGTGTTTGTAGCTTGCTCTTACAATAGTTGCTTGAATTTAAACTTGTCATCTAGATGGCTGCTTTTAATCTACACTGAACAAAATTATAAAGGCAACACTTTTGTTTTTGCCCCCATTTTTCATGAGCTGAACTCAAAGATCTAAGACTTTTTCTATGTACACAAAAGGCCTATTTCTCTCAAATATTGTTCACAAATCTGTCTAAATCTGTGTTAGTGAGCACTTCTCCTTTGCTGAGATAATCCATCCACCTCACAGGTGTGGCATATCAAGATGCTGATTAGACAGTATGATTATTGAACAGGTGTGCCTTAGGCTGGCCACAATAAAAGGCCACCCTAAAATGTGCAGTTTTACTGTATTGGGGGGGTCCGGGGGGGGGTCCGAAAACCAGTCAGTATCTGGTGTGACCACCATTTGCCTCACGCAGTGCAACACATCTCCTTCGCATAGAGTTGATCAGGTTGTTGATTGTGGCCTGTGGAATGTTGGTCCACTCCTCTTCAATGGCTGTGCGAAGTTGCTGGATATTGGCAGGAACTGGAACACGCTGTCGTATACCCCGATCCAGAGCATCCCAAACATGCTCAATGGGTGACATGTCCGGTGAGTATGCTGGCCATGCAAGAACTGGGATGTTTTCAGCTTCCAGGAATTGTGTACAGATCCTTGCAACATGGGGCCGTGCATTATCATGCTGCAACATGAGGTGATGGTCATGGATGAATGGCACAACAATGGGCCTCAGGATCTCGTCACAGTATCTCTGTGCATTCAAAATGCCATCAATAAAATGCACCTGTGTTCGTTGTCCATAACATACACCTGCCCATACCATAACCCCACCGCCACCATGGGCCACTCGATCCACAACATTGACATCAGCAAACCGCTCACTCACACGACGCCATACACGCTGTCTGTCATCTGCCCTGTACAGTGAAAACCGGGATTCATCCGTGAAGAGAAAACCCCTCCAAAGTGCCAGACACCATCGAATGTGAGCATTTGCCCACTCAAGTCGGTTACGACGACGAACTGCAGTCAGGTTGAGACCCCGATGAGGACGACGAGCATGCAGATGAGCCTCCCTGAGACGGTTTCTGACAGTTTGTGCAGAAATTCTTTGGTTATGCAAACCAATTATTGCAGCAGCTGTCCGGGTGGCTGGTCTCAGACGATCTTGGAGGTGAAGATGCTGGATGTGGAGGTCCTGGGCTGGTGTGGTTACACGTGGTATGCGGTTGTGAGGGCGGTTGGATGTACTGCCAAATTCTCGGAAACGCCTTTAGAGACGGCTTATGGTAGAGAAATGAACATTCAATTCACGGGCAACAGCTCTGGTGGACATTCCTGCAGTCAGTATGCCAATTGCACGCTCCCTCAAAATTTACGACATCTGTGGGATTGTGCTGTGTGATAAAACTGCACATTTTAGAGTGGCCTTTTATTGTGGCCAGCCTAAGGCACACCTGTGCAATAATCATGCTGTCTAATCAGCATCTTGATATGCCACACCTGTGAGGTGGATGGATTATCTCGGCAAAGGAGAAGTAACACTAACACAGATTTAGACTGTGGAGAGCATGCAGACTAAAAGGGAAAGTGACAGAGCCCATGTTAAAACAAGAATAAATGTTGGCATGTCTTTTGAGAGGTGGCGATAATTCCGAGATCTGAAGGGATTGAAGACTGACGCAGAGATGGCATTTTTTTCCCCCAAAACAGGTAAGACATTTCAGAGGCTCAATAGGTAGCTAGCTAACATTAGGGCACTTTTTTGCTTGATTCAGCTAGGTTGCATGCAGTTTCCTATGTTGTTTTTTTTTGCTATGGTCAGTGTGGTAAATTGCACGTATTTTCTGCTAGCTATGAGAGAGAGCTATTCACCCCTACTCTAAGAAAACCGTATCTGCCGCCCACACTGTTGTCAAGTTTTGGAGCTAATATACAACCCATATGTAAGATGAGCAGTGCCGAAGCACAACCCATGTTAAAAGGAAAAAAAAAAACTCCACAAGTAACTTGCAGTTTTATGGTTCAAACAGAGATGGTGATAGAGAGGCAAAAGTTCAGTACTGTAGCTTTAACAGTTTTATTGAATTAAATTGAATACGGTATTTCTGTGCTGGACTCTGGTCCATCAGGACTGGAATCGATGACCCTTGAGTTACAACCCCAGTTCCAAAAAAGTTGGGACGCTGTGTAAAATGTAAATAAAAACAGAATGCAATGATTTGCAAATCTCATAAACCCATATGTTATTCACAATAGAACATAGAAAACATATCAAATGTTTAAACTGAGGAAATGTACCATCATTTAAGGAAAATATAAGGTCATTTTGAATTTGATGGCAACAGCACATGTCAAAAAGGTTGGTACAGGGCCATGTTTACCACTGTGTAGCATCCCCTCTTCTTTTAACAACAGTCCGTATACGTCTGGGAGCTGAGGAGACCAGTTGCTGGAGTTTTGGGAGAGGAATGTTGTCCCATTCGTGTCCAATACTAGATTCTAGCTGCTCAACAGTCCTGGGTCTTCTATGTCCTATTTTTCGTTTCATGATGTGCCAAATGTTTTCAATTGGTGAAAGGTCTGTACTGCAGGCACCTGGAATCTTCTACTACGAAGCCATGCTGCTGTAATAGATGCAGTATGTGGTTTAGCATTGTCTTGCTGAAATATGCAAGGCCTTCCCTGAGAAAGACGTTGTCTGGATGGAAGCATATGTTGCTCTAAAACCTGTATAGACCTTTCAGCATTGATGGTGCCTTTCCAGATGTGCAAGCTGCCCATTCTGTAGGCACTAATGCACCCCCATACCATCAGAGATGCAGGCTTTTGAACTGAGTGCTGATAAAAAGCCGGATGGTCCCTCTCCAGTTTAGTCCTCTTTAGTCCAGAGGACGCAGCGTCCATGGTTTCCAAAAAGAATTTCAAATTTCGATTCGTCTGACCACAGAACAGTTTTCCACTTTGCCTCAGTCCATTTTAAATGAGCTTTGGCCCAGAGAAGATGGCGGCGTTTCTGGATCACGTTCACATATGGCTTCTTCTTTGCATGATCGCGCTTTAACCAGCATTTGTGGATGGCACGGTGAACTGTGTTCACAGACAGTGAGTTCTGGACGTGTTTCTGAGCCCATGCAGTGATTTCCATTACAGAATCATGCCTGTTTTTAATGCAGTGCCGCCTGAGGGCCCAAAGATCACAGGCATGCAATATTGATTTTCCCCCTTGTCCATTGCGCACAGAGATTTCTCCAGATTCTCTGAATCTTTTGATGATATTATGTACTGTAGATGATGAGATATTCAAAGTCTTCACAATTTTATGTTGAGGAACATTATTCTGAAATTGTTCCACAATTTGTAGATGCAGTTTTTTTACAGATTGGTGAAACTCTGCCCATCTTTACTTCTGAGAGACTCTGCCTCTCTAAGATACTCTTTTTTATACCTAATCATATTACTGACTTCTTGCCAATTAACCTAATTAGTTGCAAAATGTTCCTCCAGCTGTTTCTTTTTAGTAACACTTACTTTTCCAGCCTTTTGTTGCCCCCGTCCCAACTTTTTTGAGACGTGTTGCGCCCATCAAATTCAAAATTACCTTATTTTTTTCTTTAAATGGTACATTTCCTCAGTTTAAACATTTGATATGTTTTCTATGTTCTATTGTGAATAACATATGGGTTTATGAGATTTGCAAATCATTGCATTCTGTTTTTATTTACATTTTACACAGCATCTCAACTTTTTTGGAATTGGGGTTGTATATAAACAGAACAGCTCTGTAACAACTATTAAAGTAGGGTTGAGAGTTGAGTGGCATGGATTGGTTAAGAATAATTAAAAGTTTATTTAATTGACCCATGTGTGTGTGACAGGGATTGGGTGTTGGGCAACCAACATGGCTTGGAAGAAGCAGCCTAGCAGCACTAAATACCCTACAATACTACAGGCCTGGTTTTTCCACACCAAGATGATTTTTACCAGCGTAAACATTTTCACAAAAGCATCAATACAAACAATAACATGCAAATGTCTGTGTGGGAGATTGAAATCCAGATAACAACAAAGTCATTTACAATAATTGGCCCTGTTCTCAAGTGGGAGGAATATCATTTGTCTTCCTGTCAATCGCAATGATGCTTGCTTCGCAATAGCATTATTCTCTCGTCTCACAGAAATAAAATAGGGCCATTAGTATGGGTTGCGTGCAAATTCACACACCAAATTTTATTGATACTGTAAGTATGTTGTGTAAACTGACAAATCCATTGTTTTTCACTGAAATTTCTAAAGCAAAACAGAAATGGTTCCTGTTTCATTGGTGGGAAAATAAACTTCCTTAGTGGCACAAGGCTTTGCCGTGCAGCCCACTGTTTGCTCACCCCTGTTCCATATCCTGTATGGGTGAGCTGATTGATTTGAGAGAAGTTACCAGATGAAACACTGAATCTCCAACCCCTCCTGCTGCCTGTAACAGCGCCTCTGTCTGACGCGAACCACACCCTGTATAGCAAGAGAGAGAATAACCAAATATAAATAAAATGCATCTTAGCTACGTTATGTTACCCTTATTTACATTTACAGCATTTGGTTATCAACGTTGTTAACAGAAAGACTTACAGCAATGCTTTCTATCCTCCAAAGTATCCTCATGTAAGTACAAAAAGGTCAGTGTCTGAGACAATACAACTGAGCTAAAAACCCTGTTAGAGGGGAATTAGTATGAAATAGTACAGCAACTCTTTCATTGGTGCTCATTTAAGTGCTTGGTGAAGAGGTAGGTCTTTAGTCTTCATTTGAAGACAGCCAGTACAAAACATACCAGAGAACCAATAAGGCCAGTTTATAAAGATACACTGTGAATGAGTAAACATATCATGCGATGTAAATTACAGTATACACTAATATGGGTTAGAATTGATTAAACATTTCTTGTTTTTTCTCTCTGATGACATCTCCCATATTCATATCTGCATTCAAATGTGAAAACTGGTGCAAAATAAAAGGGGAACAAAGCCACATATAACCACAGTGATCCTTGATCTCCTTGTTTATAGTAGCACTGTACTAAATGATGTGATTTTCTTAATTGCCCTTAAGCAAACTAGTTCAGGTATGCAACTGACCTTCACCCTGTACTTGCCTGTTTGTGTGGATAGGAGTGCACTATGAAGTCTCCGCACTAGGTCACAAAGCTCTTCTTCTTCCTCATCTGAGTTATCTGTCCCAGAATCCTCCACTATGACAGACCCTTCTAAGGTTGTATCTTTTCCAATAAGCTCTTGTCTGTAAAGGTGTGGCTCCTCTTCCTCCTCCTCCTCCTCATCTTCAGACTCCCCAACAAGTTTGACCTCTTTCTTTGTCTCGGTCACACAGGTTTCAGTAACTACTACATCTATATGCCCTTCTTCTTGCACCTGATTCAGAGTCTCTTCTTCTTCCATCTGCTGTTCTCGCTCCTTCACTTCCCCTGTCAGTGTTTCCTGATCCTTTTCTGTAGTGGAGCTGGTGTATGAAGCTGGACGCTCAGATTCTGTGAACTGTTTCTTGCTGGTGTCATCTCTGCTGTGTTGTTGTGGAGGAGGGGTGTGGGTATCACTGCCAAACTCATCTCTTCCTCTCATACTCAATGCCTTCACAGGATAAAAATCAGGAATATTTCACCAGTTAACCATGTATGTTCTTTTCAGCTTAACTGATTTTTTATTTTTTTTTTTTTTTTTTACTAAAAATGGAAACCTTTTAAAATTATATATATCCAAAATGAAACATTTATATTTTACTGATGCTTTTATCCAAAGTGACTTGCAAGTCAGACAGAATACTGAACTGAGCCATTGAGGTTAAGGGCCTTGCTCAAGGGTCCAACAGTAGCAGATTGATAATGCTGGGATTTGAATACACATCTGACCTGCAAAAAGCAGTGCTTTTACAACTAACCGACCACTTTGTGTTTAGCTTGAGAGTATCAATGCCAAATAAACTAGCCGGTGTAAATATGAAATGAGGTCCTATTTAGCATGTGTCCCATGCCCATCTATCTCCTGCCATCAAGTAATCCCAAGGATAAAGGTTGTGGTGGATCAGAAGCCTATTCCGAACACTAAGCATGAGGCAGGAATATACACTGGATGGGATAGCATCCTACTGTTTTGGGAGGTGGGAGGAACCCAGATAATCCAGAGGAAATCCACATAGAGACAGGGAGAACATAGGAAACACCACACAGGCAGTGTGAGAGATGGCAACGCTACCTGATGTTCAGAAATATTGCTAATAATTGACACAATGGTAAGATGGGCGGATGTGGCTCAGGTGGTAGAGCGGGTTGTCCACTAATCGTAGGGTTGGCGGTTCACCCGGCCCACATGACTCCATGTGCCGAAGTGTCCTTGGGCAAGACACTGAACCCCAAGTTGCTCCCGATGGCAGGCAAGTGCCTTGCATGGTAGCTCTGCTGCCATTGGTGTGTGAGTGTGTGCGTGAATGGGTGAATGAGACACAGTGTAAAGCACTTTGTGAACCACAAAAGGTTAAAAGGCGCTATATAAGTGCAGACCATTTACCATAAGATATACTGTTTTAAAAGAATACTCTAGTGTACATCATCCTGATCAGTCCTGAAACAGTCGACCTGAAACTCACTTATAATAGAAGTTTAATGGGTGGTTGTTTAGTTCCATCGTTAAATGATTATGCACAAAATGTATTTGTGTACAATACTTTCATGTATTCTTCAGTCAGTGGTATTCCTAAATTACTAATTCTGTATAATTTGAAATGGTGCATAGCACAATAGTAGTGTGGGTCTGATCATGCATGCATCATTCTGGAAAGCATAAATAACTGAATTACTTTTTACTGTATTGAAATTTGGAAAAACTACAGAACAGCTTTAGTACCATTGACATTTTTGTCTATGATAATCATATGCAGAGGTGGGTAGAGTAGCCAAAATAATTACTCAAGGAACAGTAAAAGTAATAATAATTACTTGAGTAAGAGTAATAAAGTATCCAATGAGAAGATATACTCAAGTATACTCAAGTAGCAAGTTTCTAGTTACTTCAGATCTGATTAAAATGAAGGGAAAATCGTGAATCTCAGACTACATGGAGGACTGTGAGTCACACCTCTCCTTGAAAGTCTGTCTGTTCTGTTTATATGATGAACGGACTTTGGAACAGAACAGATGCGAAAGAGTGTGTAGAGAGAGAGTGACTTTTGTGTGTGTGTGTGTGTGTGTGTGTGTGTGTGTGTGTGTGTGTGTGTGTGCATTTCTTCCCCCTCTCCAGGACTGAGCTGCTAAAAAAGTGAGCAGTTGTTGCCTCATTGTTGCCTCATTATAACCTCATTATATGTGATATAAACTAATTATTAAAACTACATATATTCATTAACATGTAACAGTAACAGAGGAACGCCGCTGAATGTAGCGAAGTAAAACATTGCTGTGATTAAAAATTAACTTCAGTATGAGTATAAGTATGGCCAGTTAAACCTACTCTTAAAAGTAATTTTTTTCAAAAAGTTACTCAAGTAAATGTAGTGAAGTAAATGTAGCATGTTACTACCCACCTCTGATCATATGAAACAGATACAGAAGACAGAAATTAGGCTGAAAACTGTTGGTGTAAAGATGGCTTATGTCATTAGGACATTCTGTGCTAAGTAGTAAAGAGAAAAAAACAAGATACACAATTGGTGTGATCGTCACCATATTTATCTCTCTTTCTTTTTTCTCCGATTTTCTCCACTCACATGTCTGACTTGTCCTAGCTCCTGCTCCAGCTGTTGGTTGTGCTGGATCAGCGCTTCCATGGTGGCCTCCAGCTCCGTGCACCTGTCTTCCAGAGAGTCATGCTCTGACTGTGAAGCTACTTTCCACACCTGAAATTCTTTCTCCAGTAGCCTGATGACAAAGCACACACACATACACACACCATAAGTGTCAAATATAGTCACTGGCACACACCGTATAATTTACATTCAATCCAAAAGCACTACTACCATTTATCTCTCTGCAGATCTTTCATGGCGTTTTGCGTGATGCTTAGGTCCTTTTGGAGTAATGACATCTTTCTCTGTAACATGCACAACTATCTTCAGACACATCAGCAAAATTAAAAGTAGAGAGCACCACTGCATTTGAAAAGAGCTACCTGAAGCTGAGTGTCAGACTCCTCTGTCTGGAGTGATTTTGACTCCATGTTAAGTTGCGGAGGTGGAAGAGAAGGAGGAGGAGGAGGAACATTTTCAGATACAGTGATGTCCAAACTTTCCAGCTTATTCACACACTCTTGCTGCTGCAGCTCTGAGACATGAGCACTGAGGGAAAGAGGACATCTGAAAGGATGAAAATGTACATTAATGAATACTCACACACTTGTATCTGTACCTGTCATGTGTCCCTTCATTAGATCCAGCTATAAGACCTCTCCTCCTCTCAGTTTCTCTCCTGGTGTAGCGCCATGGCAGAAGAGCATGGCGGGCACTGGATGCCAATGATGCCACTGATTCCTTCCAGGAGGGCTGTTGTGAAGTATAATATATTTATCATAACCAAGAAGATTTCATTACATGGGAATTATACAAGATGCTAAGTGAGTTTTTCCACAAGATGAAGAACGGCATTCCACAGCTTAACCTTGTTAGGCATTACTTCATATTGGAATTACACAGGATATCATGCTAGCAGTAAGTCAGTGTATTAAGACAGCATTAAAAGGGCATTATATTTAGTTTTGCTGAGTATGATCCAATGCTAAATGCACCGGCAACAATACCTGAGTGCAGTACTCCAGAACTGGATGTGAAGGCTTGTGCTTCCTTGTACGTTTCTTGGTCAGGAAACAGTTTTGGCACAGGTGGACGTTCAAACACTTCAAACAGCGATACCTGCAAAGAGATCACACCTGCCCAAGGTGAACAAATACAAACTTAGCGCAGCTCTACACTTAGGCTTAATCTGCCAGAGCCAGAGTCAAAATTATGGGAACATTCCTAAGAAATTATTGGTAGGGCTCATGTGTGAACGGTCAGTACCGAGAAAGAGGATGATGTATTTATCCTACGACCAAATTAGACGTTTTTAGGCAGCTGACTTAAAATATTAGTATAGTGGAGTAACAACACAATGAGTTTTTAAAAAAAGAGCAGAAAGTGTGTGTTTGTGTAAATGTAAATGCCACCATTGTATGTGGGTTTGTTATATACTATATGGACAAAATGTGGACACCTGAACATCAGACTCCACTCTTCTGGCTTTCCATTAGATTTTGGAACATGGCTGTGGGAATTTCTGTTCATTCAGCCACAACAGCATTAGTGAGGCTGGGCAGTGATGTTGGGTGGGAAGGCCTGATGTAGAGGCGGCATTCCAGTTCATCCCAAAGGTGTTCAGTGGGAAGGTCAGGGCTCTGTACAGGTTACTCTAGTTCTTTCACTTCAACCTTGCAAAAGCTTGCTTTGTGCACAGAAGCTAGAACAGGTTTGGGCTAGGCCCCTTAATTCCAGTGAAGGGAAATCTTTAAGCTACAGCATACAAGGACATTCTAGACAATTGTGTGCAAGCTAGACAAATTAGCACTTTTCATTTAAAAAAAAATGTTGTGTTGTCTGTGTTTTTCTTACTATTTTACCTCCTAACAGAGTTTTAAGACTGATGGTATTCTTAGTCCGTGATGTAGTGAACCAGTATCGGGATGTATTTATTGATAAAACTTCAAAGCACTTCTGTAAGTCGCTCTGGATAAGGGCGTCTGCCAAATGCCATAAATGTAAATGTGTGATTCCAACTTTGCGGCAACAGTTTGGGGAAGAACCGCGTATGGGTGTGATGGTCGGGTGTCAAACAAACGTTTGGCCATATAGTGTACATTGCATCCTGTGTAAGGAGACCTCAGTGGCAAATGTGAATGCGTTCATGCAGATAAAATACAAATGATTCAAATACAAAAGATAGTTGGTAAAGGTATGCTTATAATATTCTGGGTTTTGTTTGTGAAAACACAAATAGATCCATTATGGAGTTATAAAATTGAGTTTGGGAGCTCCACCTTCTCCCATGTTATCTTCCTATAAATTGCATGGTCTGCACTAGAGGTGTGTATTGGAACTGGGATCCCGCTTCTGAGTGGATTTAAAAAAAGGTTTGCACTTTGCAAAATATTATTACTTTCACATGCCAAATATTTAGCACTGCCCTTTCAGCACCTTTGCCCACTGCATTCAATTAACGAAATCATGACACATGTAGCACCTACTGTATGTAATGTATCAGTGTCATTATACTGAATTCTACAGTGTGATGTCTCTTTGTACAAAAATAAATTATGTTTAAAAAGAAAAGCAAGGCACACCCCCCACTACACCGACACACACAAACTCACCTGAGGCCTGTGATGGGGAAGGCCTTGCAGGCATGGCAGCGCACTCTATGCTGTACTGCCTCGCTAACTGACAGTCTGTAGAGGGTGGAGAGCCACAGCAGCAAACGAGGCTCTGATTGCAGCCAGCTCACAAAATGCTCCTCCCCTGCCCTCCCATTGATAGCCTAGGTAACGTCAAAAACACAGTGAGCTTCTAGGTGTGACTGTGTGTGTACACCTGTGTATAGAAGTAGAACATACCCCACTGAAGCAGGATTGGATTGCAGCCTCCACTGGACCAAACACGTGGCTCTCCTGAACCACAGCTGGCACCTTAACAAGCAGTGGCAAGCTTAATTTAACTGAAGTCAGTGGTTTGGTATTAGAATGGAGAAGGATATCAGAATTTTGAGCAATTTATATCCTCATTTGGGAACAGTGTCAGAACTGTGAGTGATTCTCTTCCTTAGGTTACGTATGCGTGGGCCCTTTTAGCAGGGACATTTTGTAAGATCACAATCATGGACACGATTGCTATTGGTACTCGGAAATGAAAAAACAGGACTACTTCAGTATTTCTGAAGTCACTCTCAGCCATCTCTATTGTGTTTGCCAGGTGACTGTGGAGGACAGGTCACGTAAGGACATTTCACTTGTTATAGAAGCAAATTACCATGGGGTAATGAGGGATTCTCACCTGACTAAGGTCGTCCAGAAGGTTCCTGAGGCCGGCACGGCTGACTAAAGCGTCCTCTGTGCCTTGCCTTGTGCTACAGCTAACAGCCAGCTGGAACAGAGCTGCAGAAGAAAAAAAACAAACAAGAAAATGACTCACAGCTGTGCATGTTAAATATAGCTGTGTATAATTATATAATATATAAACCAATTATTGGCTACATATGGTAAAATGCAAATAAATTTTATGCACATGATTCAGACCTCTGTGTTTGGCTGAAAGTGTGTCTCCTGAAAGCACTATCAGTGCCGCTTCCACAGATCTGAGAAGGACAAAGCCAGTCTTCTCCCTACAAAAGATATCACAAACCATCCAAACCTAAATGCACACATGACTCATACATATGCAAGCTAACTGAATGGGTAGATGGCTTTTCTCACCTGTCGTACAGCTTGAAGAGAAGTCTGGAAGTCTGCTCTATAGCTTCTGGTACCACCTGAACAGGTAATTTCTGTAAAACACACTGGAAGAGCTGTTCTAGGCTCTGCTTCAAGCTTTCCTGGGAAATATTCCCCAAGTCCCCTACAGCCCAGAGAGCCGAACGCAAATCCCGGATCAAGACCATATGCACTGAAACACAGACACGAATGATAATAATTAGGGATGTAGCTCATTTTTTGGCCACTGTTGAATGATGAAAATTTTTCGCCATGTCTCTCTGTTTTCTTGTTTTACTTACTGAAAATACTACACAGTAATGGGAGAAAAACAAAACCTAACTCTTATAAGGTCTTTCACTGAGCAAAAGTTTTTATAATATGACTCATAACTGTGTTTAGTTATGCAAATGTTTTTTACACACTGATTTTACATCAAGTGTTTTGCTCAATATGCACACATGATATAAAGGGGATTTGTTTTTGTTTTTTAGAACCCTGTAGTTTTGTTATTATTTTCCTTTTTTTTTTTGTCTTATTAACCTTAAGTGAGAGGAAAAAAAGAGGCCGGTGAGGCAACAAGTGTTGATAGCTGCGATAATATGATAACTGGAGTTTGTTTTGCAGACATTCCACAACATTAAACACAATTTGAAAAAATGCCCACTGTGCTGTTTTTTAATAAATAAATAAAATTTGCTAGCCTTCGCAAATAGCTGTGGAAAGCACTGTGGGATGTGCTAATCAACGTCAATGTGGTATCATCACATCACCCCGATTGTGATTGTTTTTCAGTAATAGCAGGCTCTCTCATCTTTTATTCCTTACATAATTTATGCAGTTGCACTAAAACAAGTTAGAAAAATTAATCTAAATCTAAAAATTGTATTTCAGATACTGTATTCAGTAGTTCAGTGTTTAGTAATTCAGAAATTCAGTAATTTGGTATTCAGCCCAGTTACCAAAATTGGTCTTTAGCCACATATACATTTCATCACTAATAATAACAACTAATAACACATATATAACATGTTTGAACAAGTCTGCAATACTTTGCTATTGGCTAAAAATTGTAAAATATAATGAAATATAAAACATATAGAACGTTTTTTACAGTATTTTTATGTAAATTATTCCACTCTCCAAATGTGTTTATACACACTAAGAGATAACTTACTGTGGCATAGTTTCTGCAGGGAACGAAGCTTCAGTGCAGCACGGTAAACTGCAGGACAGGCATCGTTCAGGCCTTCTGTAGGACAGAAAACCAGAACCACAGAGCTTCATATTTCAAAGACACCCACACGCAGCACTATATACAGTAACAACTAAGAGGACAAAATCCCAGTGTTATAAAACATAGTCAATGTAACTAGGACATAGCAGTGGATCCTACAAAATTTCAGTCTCTCTGTTGAATATGTCACACTCAGATACACACTAGGCACATTCTCTTGCAATGTGAACAGCAGAAACACACAAGCTTTCTTTCCACACATGCTGATCCATTAGTAAAGCAAACAATCTTATCAAACTCACCTATTCCATCCAGATCCATTGTGGCAGCTTGTAAACATAAGCATCTTTTTATTCACAGGTTTACAGTGGACTTAGACACAAATTAAATGATCTGTTGGGTTTGACATATATATATATATATATATATATATATATATATATATATATATATATATATATATATATATATATATATATATATATATATATATATATATATATATATATATATATGAGAGCAGGAAGTAGAAAGGATTAGCAAGGGTGAAGTTAGGAGAGCTTTGAAGAGGATGAAGAGAGGAAAGGTGGTTGGTCCTGATGACATACCAGTGGAGGTATGGAAGTGTCTAGGAGAGATGGCAGTAGAGTTTTTAACTAGGTTGTTCAACGAGGTCTTAGAGAGTGAGAGGATGCCTGAGGAATGGAGGAGAAGTGTTTGGGTGCCGATTTTTAAGAACAAGGGAGATGTGCAGAGTTGTGGAAACTACAGAGGTATTAAGCTGATGAGCCATACAAAGAAGTTGTGGGAAAGAGTAGTGGAAGCAAGGCTAAGGGGAGAAGTGAGCATTTGTGAGCAGCAGTATGGTTTCATGCCAAGAAAAGAGCACTACAGATGCAATATTTGCTTTGAGAATGTTGATGGAGAAGTACAGAGAAGGTCAGAAAGAGCTGCATTGTGTCTTTGTAGATTTAGAGAAAGCGTATGACAGGGTGCCAAGAGAGGAACTGTGGTATTGTATGAGGAGGTCTGGAGTGGCAGAGAAGTATGTTAGAGTGGTGCAGGATATGTATGAGAGCAGTAGGACAGTGGTAAGGTGTGCGGTAGGTGTGACAGAGGAGTTCACGGTGAAGGTGGGACTGCATCAAGGATCGGCTCTGAGCCCCTTCTTGTTTGCGGTGGTGATGGACAGGCTGACAGATGAGGTCAGACAGGAATCTCCATGGACTATGATGTTTGCGGATGACATTGTGATCTGTAGTGAGAGCAGGGAGCAGGTGGAGGAAACTCTAGAGAGGTGGAGGTTTGCTCTGGAGAGAAGAGGAATGAAGGTTAGTCGCAGCAAGACAGAATACATGTGTGTGAATGAGAGGGATCCAAGTGGAACAGTGAGGTTACAGGGAGAAGAGATAAAGAAGGATTTTAAGTACTTAGGGTCAACAGTCCAGAGCAACGGGGAGTGTGGAAAAGAGGTGAAGAAGCGTGTGCAGGCAGGTTGGAATGGGTGGAGAAAAGTGTCAGGTCTGTTGTGTGATAAAAGAGTACCAGCAAGAATGAAAGGAAAGGTGTACAGGACAGTAGTGAGACCAGAGATGTTGTATGGTTTGGACACAGTTGCACTGAGGAAAAGACAGGAGGAAGAGTTGGAGGTAGCAGAGCTGAAGATGCTGAGGTTCTCTTTGGGAGTGACGAGGATGGATAGGATCAGGAATGAGTACATCAGGGGGACAGCACATGTGAGATGTTTTGGAGACAAAGTTAGAGAGTCCAGGTTGAGATGGTTTGGACATGTTCAGAGGAGGGAGAGTGAATATATCGGTAAAAGGATGCTGAGGTTAGAGCTGCCAGGCAGGAGGCCGAGAGGAAGACCAAAGAGGAGGTTTATGGATGTAGTGAAGGAGGACATGAAGGTAGTCGGTCTGAGAGAAGAGGATGCAGGGGATAGGGCTAGATGGAGGCAGATGATTCGCTGTGGCGACCCCTGAAGGGAACAGCCGAAAGGAAAAGAAGACTAATGACTGGCCAATCAGATTCATGTTCTTTGTGTTGCTTGCAATACCTCATTTTGTCTTGAGAGGTCTCCAACAAACAGGAAATTCTAAATACCTAGTTTCGTTTCAATATAAAGCAAATTCTGCGTTACATAATATTAACATTGTTGTTACATTTCTGTTACATTTATTGTGTAAAACAGCAGATACGTCTTTCAATTAGACTACTTTATAAACCTCGCGAGTGGCATTTACATTATGCCCCTGTATTACCGGAAGGGGTGCACGTTTACAAGAATCCACAGCCTGCAGTACGAAAGAGGAATGTAATGTTCAGTAAGTGACTTGAGCTTTACCGGAAGTTTGTTTTATTGACACCACGGATTTTTTTTTTCGCTCGCTTTTTCTCTCCTCGCGACGACTGAGGTGAGTTAATGTTTTTTGTTTGTTTTTTGTTTGTTTGTTTGTTGCGTCTGGACCTAAACCTGTTCCAGTTTGTTTGTGCGGTCGTTAGAATGTTATTACGACTTGATAAATGGCGACCCCGCAAAGTAACCTCACGGATACAGTGAAAAAACTAAAGCTGATAAATAAATGTATAGCTGTTCGAAAAGATAGCATCTTTGACCTACTTTTTAGCTTTAAGCCCAGGAGCAGTGGAGACAGCAGGGTGTCTCGTCTCCTCACACTTCTTATTTTGTTTGTGGTCTATTCCTGTCTACTCCAAGCGAAACATACTTACCTGGCTTGTATTACCTGCCGTTTAAATATTTACGACAGTGGTCGGCTTCTTCGACGCTAAATGCACCTGTCGTTCTCCTCCTGTCTTCTGTCATCAAGCACCATACATTAAATGCTTGTATAAAACAAACAAGTTAGGTTTAAAGAGTACCATAATTGAAATTATTGAAAGGAGTTACATAAACGTGATCTAGAAAATACTGAGAGCCCAGGTGGTGAAATCCATCATTTATTATTAATTACTAAATAAACAAACAAACAAATAAATAAAAATACATTACAAACGCATGGCCACAAACTGTTGACGTTTCAAAATACAATTTCTACCTAATCCAGGAGAAATTTCGTTATGCTATAACCAGTGAAGTTCACATGAACAAGGAGTTTTGCAATTGCTTTTCAACTTTTTTTAAGATTGACCAGCTGGATATAAAAAGTCTACACATCCCATAAAAATGGCAGGTTTTGGTGATGTAAAAAAAAAAAAAAATTAAACTAAGATAAATGATGTCAGAACCTTTTCTACCTTTATTGTGAAATTTTAACCTATTAATGAAAGTGAAAACAATAAGAAATAAAAATTTTTTAAAAAGCTGGTTGCATAAGTGTGCACACCCCTAAACTAATGCTTAGTTGAAGCCTTCAGCTTTTATCACAGCATTCAATCTTTTTGGGTAAGAGTCAATCAGATTGACTTAGCAATATTTTGCCATTCTTCCTTGCAAAAGCATTCTAACTCTGTCAAATTGGCTGGGCATCTCCTGTGCGCAGCCCTCTTCAGGTCAACCCACAGATATTTGATTGGATTTAGGTCTGAACTCTGGCTGGGCCATTACAAATCTTGAACTTATTTTGGTGAAGCCATTCCTTTGTTGATTTGGAGGTTTGCTTCGGGTCGCTGTCATGCTGAAAGGTGAAATTCCTCTTTATCTTAAGTGTTTTAGCAGAAGCCTTAAAGGATTGCACCAAAATTAACTGGTATTTGGAGCTATTCATTATTCCCTCCACCCCGATTAAAGTTCCAGCTGAAGAAAAATAGCCGCTGTTACGACACCAGGTGTGTGGAGGGACGAGGGAGTCAGGATGCATGCGCAGGGGAAACGTCAGTTTATTAGGAACATGTGGTATTCAAAAATAAAGGAACACACAAAAACAACAAAACATAATCCATCGAAAAAAGGCAACAATAATCCAAAATGAGATAGTACTTAGCGAATGAGGCAGTAATCCAAACAAGCAGTAATCCAAACAAGCAGTAATCCAAAAAAGCAGTAATCCTTCTGCAGAAAACAAAACACAGGGAAAAACACGCGAGGCAAGGAGGTGGTTTGGGAACCACGAACAACGAGCTACGGTTATAGAACTAGGGACTACGAACAACGAGCTTGAAACGATTCACTATTTTAACTCTAATCTAAATTAAGGCTAATACTCCGCGCCGAAGCGGAAACGGAGCGGCGTATTTAAACACACACAAAGAAATGCCAAATAAATGACACCTGAAACTCATGATCACAAATTACAAGGCGAACCAATGAGGAAACGGGGCAGAGACATGATGCAGCACAAAAACAAAAGCACATGGGGAAACAGGAGGCGGAGACATGACGTGAATGACAACACAAAGCGCATGGCAAAGGTAACCAAACTGTGAGTCTTTGTGAATGGTGCTGGAATGCACTCCTGTGGAATGCGAAAGTAGGCTACGTACTATTTGTAGCGTAGCGAGATCGGGAGAACCTAACAGCCGCAAAGTATGATGCTGCCACCACCATGCTTCCCCGTGGGGATGGTGTTCTTTTGGTGATGTACTTTTCTTTACAGTGTTCCATGGTATATCCAATGCCTTGGAAATGTTTTGTTACCCTCTCCTGATTGATATTTTTCAACAATGAGATTCTGTTCGTGCTTAGTAAGCTCTTTAAAAGTCACTTTAATAGGAACAACTCAAAAGTAACGGAACACAAAAGCATGGGTATAACGCAAGACAAAGGCAGGGTTCAAAAACAAACAATAATCCACCAAAAGGACAAGGCTGTGATTCACAAAATGGTCAGGCATAAATCCTCAAAAGGCTAGGGAATACTTCCACAAAAATGGCAAAGTAGGAATCCGCTGAGAGGCAAGGCATAAATCCACAGTGCACAGAACATGAGAACAAAACAAAACAAAGCAAACCCACAAGACTAGGTTAAGGTCTATGAACATGAACTATGATCTATGAGCTATGGTCTGTGGGCGAGAGAGTGCGAGAAGGTAGCAGGCGTAACGCACAGACAGAGAGTAGGTACGTTCCACGTACGAAGCGTGGAATGCGGAAGTGTTCGCGCAGCGGACGACTCTGGGAGTCAGCCGCTCGCTTAGCGAGCGACTTCGCGTGCGAGGGGTTCTCTAACAATATTTACAAAATACAATTAAGTTGATCAGTGAAAACATTGAATATCTTTTCTTTGTACTTTTGTCAGTTAATTAAAGTTTCAAGAGACTTGACCAATCACAGTTTTTTGTTATTTATTGCATTTTCGAAAAAATCCCAACTTTTATGGAAATGGGGTTAGTAGTATGCTTTGACATTAATTGTCAGGTGAAACTGCTTCAAACACCTTTATCATCAGCCGAAGTCCAGCACCAAACCAACAAGTTAATCTTTCAAGAGAGGGTGCCATTAAAAGAGCGATAAAATGTAACATTTCATATAATAAAATTAAGTGTGTTAACTTGACAAAATAAGCTTAGCGTTCACCTGTCGGGTGCAAAAGGAGCATATATTAAAGCAGTGCATCAATAATGCATCAATGAGCTTTCAATTCTAAGAGTACAGCATGCAGTTGCCTCCCGTATAGAACAAAAATGAAGATGTAAGAGAGACAACACAGGCTATGTTACAAAACAAAGTCTTTCTTCTATTAAGTTTGTCAAAGGCACAAACACAATTAAATCAATTAAGATCAATGAATTGATAAATTAAAAGCCTCGATTTTGTCTGTTGAGTATTTGTACTATGAATAAAATAAATAACCCCCAGTGATTAAATCAGGTCAGGTAGCAGTAGTGACATATGGTGTTTGAACACAGGGGCATGACAACAGGCAAAAAAAGCTGCTGGATTTGCTCTTTAAGAAACATTTAATACATTCTTAGACAGTAATGTGTAAGTCAGAAGTTACTCAAATGTGCTGTCAAATTCTGTCTTACAGCAATGCAGACTGTGCTCAGAAACAAAGTCTTCCTTATCAACACCCTGACTGCTGATGCCAGCTTCATTCTGCAGTATGTCCAACAGGATAAAATCATCACCAAGCGTGAATACAACAATCTTAACCATAGTAACCACACACATGAGAAAATTGTCACTAACCTTCTGGACACTGTGATGAACAAGGGTGAAGCGACGTGTTGCAAATTTGTGGATCTCTTGCAACAAGAAAAGGTTCAGGACAGTTTCCCTGACCTGAAGCAACTTTTCATCCCCCCACCTACATCACACAACCAGGGTATGAGAACATAACCTAGAAGCCATGATGACATTTGGACAGTAATGGTTGGTGACATATATGTTCTTGTTTTTTTCTGATTCCAGATAATCCAGTCAAAGCAGCCAGTGAGGTAATTCAAAATGCAGAAAACTGCTTCCTGTACGATAACAGTTTAGTTCGGTCCAATTTGGCATATTCCCTGCTCATCCATATCAGACTGCATTCTTCTGGAAATTACAATGTATTAGAGTGTCTTAGAGCTTAGTGTTAGAGCTGAAATCAGAAGAGAAATCAGGAGAGCATTTGGGCTTTCCTGATTTAGAATGTCTACAGAAACGTGTACATTCCCAACATGTGTCAAATGCATAATGTTTAATTCTGGAAAACTCTCTTTTCAGATTACTGAATACAAAATGTCCAGCAAACCTCGTGGTCTCTGTGTGATCATTAACAATGTGAAATTTGATCCACCCTACAAAGACCGCTATGGATCTAATTCGGATGAAGGTTAGTCTTTGTTTTTTTTTTTTTAATCCTTTTCCAGACCAAATTGTGTGGATTTAATGTAAATCAAATGAATGCTTTTTGATCCTATACCCTCTGAAATAAAGGTACCAGACTGTAATTTTCCTTGTTGCTGGGTTAGTACCAACAAGTGTACGTCTTCTGTACCTTTAGTATGTATTTTTTACTCGAGAATGTGCATGTGTTGTATGTTTAAATGTATATTAGTGGTATTTAATTTTCCAATTTTAAAAGTACGCTATGTTCCGTCAATTAACCGCCATATTGTTTGGATACAGAACTTTAAAAAGGTCATGCACGTCTGCTGTTTTCCATTTGTTTATATTTTATCACGAGCATGACAACAGTTAAACTAATTGAATCTGTGCATTAGCAAAATTTGAAACGGCAGACATGCTTAAAATACTTCAACAAAAATAAAATGAAAATGGTCCTATTAGTATATGGACTGCTACTATTAATAAAGAACTAAATGCTCATCTTCTTAACAGTGGATCTCTGATTATTACTACAGCATAAGAGTTTAGTCTAAAACATGAGTCAGTTGTGTGAAATGGTCTCCTATCTTTTGTTCCACAGATTCTCTTAAAGAGGTGTTCCAGTGGCTGGGTTTCAGTCTGTGTGTGCACAAAAACCAAACTGCAGAAGAGATGAAGGACCTGCTGAAGACCTACAGCCAGAAACACCATGATGGAGATTGTTTTGTCTGCTGCATCATGAGCCATGGCACCAGTGATGGAGTGTTTGGCATAAATGGAGCCATTGTCTCCAAAGATGACATCTTTGGCCCATTCAGTGGAAATTCATGTCCGAGTCTGATCAATAAACCCAAAGTGTTTATCATCCAGGCTTGCCGTGGAAAAGAGTACCATCTTTCTGTTGAAGTCCAGCCTGATGGTTATGAGGAAATGGAAGTGGAAACGGAAGTGGAAATGGAAGATGAAGCATCATTAGAGATGGATGCTGTTCAGATGATGACCATACCAGCTGATGCAGATTTCCTCATTGCGAGGTCAACCGTTAAAGGATACTTATCATTCAGGGAAACAATTTCGGGCTCTTGGTTCATCCAGTCCTTGTGTAAGCAACTAAAAACGCACTGCCCAAAGTAAGTACTGAACAAACGTAAGTTCTACTCCTGGGGCTGTATTCACAGAGAATCTTAGCGTAGCACTACTCCTAAGTGGCATTAATAGTTCCTGGGTACTTTCTTTTTAAATCATATTCACAAAACTGCTCGGAGGAACTTTTCCTCAGCTAAGAGGAAGGGTGGGTTTGACCCTGTTGCTATGGAGGATGGCATGTTTCATGAATGAATATCAACAGCGATTGGCTCATGTAGTAGTAAAAATAAATGAAAACCAAATGAAAATACATTTTCATAAAACAACATGAAAATGTTCCGATTTACTAATAACTGTAAATCGTCAAATCAAATATACGTTCAGCAAATGAATATTGTAGCATCTAAGTGTGAATTAATGGCAGGATTTGTATTTGAATTTTAAAGTATTGATTTACACAGCCATTATGCGTTCATCAGATTCATTATTTACACACATTATGTAGCAGACTATACCATAGTGTAACTATTACTTTGTTTAAAATAAAGTATATAAAATTTTTTGCCATTTAGGAGCTACATTTAGCCTCAAGGTTCTTTCTGAATAAAACCCCTAAAGTCTACAATCATGCTGACTTGATCCCTTAGCCCTCCAATTGTTAATTTGCATTTTGTCATCTGTTTCCTAGGGGTGAGGATGTTCCAACTATCTTGCTGTGTGTCAATAAGGAGGTCAGTGAAAAAGCTGCTAGACTCCGAATCATAGGTATCGCTAAACAGATGCCTGTCCATAAAGTGACCTTGAGGAAGAAGCTGGTTTTCTGTGTGCCAAATCAGCAGTAGAACATGTTTATAATGAGCACTTCCTAATGAGTATTCCACAGGTACCCACTTGTTTTCAAGTTTCAAGGTTTATTGTCTTCGTCGACCAAAAGAGAAATGTACAAGCTCAGTTTTAGCCATTTCTTTATATTTATGTTTTACTGATATGGGTTAAGAGTAAATTTAAAGGGAGTCGATGATGTCGAATTTGGTGGTGCTTTAAACCATGTCTGAACCTTTTTATTTACTGTATGTCTGCAGACATTTAAAAAAAAAAATCAAGCTACTGTTAAGTATGTACCATGAGTTATAATTATGTACAAAATAGGAAAGAAACATCAGGAATTTTTATGAAAAAATTATGTCATTATTGTCATATTTTTTATATAATTTTTTTACTTGGTTTTTGATTTGTACCTGGAAAAAAACATGTATTTTTAAAGCATTCGTCTCAAAAGAGACATTAAGCATGTTAATTGACCTTATTTTGACTTATAAAGTAAAAAAAACATTCTGCTAAAATAGTTTGTTCAGTGTATTCATGACTAGAATTCCCTCCACTAATATTGGCACCCTTGCTAAATATGAGCAAAGAAGGCTGTGAAAATTGTCTTTATTGTTTAACCTTTTGATCTTTTGTTGAAAAAATTCACAAAAATGCTCTCATGTATCTCAAACAATTGCAAACAAAACACAGATTTATCCTATATATATATATATATATATATATATATATATATATATATATATATATATATATATATATATATATATATATCTTTGTTAAATATAGGTGTGCAACAATTATTGACACCCTTTTAGTCAATACTTTGTGCTACCTCCCTTTGCCAAGATAACAGCTCTGAGTCTTCTCCTATAATGCCTGATGAGGTTGGGGAATACATGGCAAGGGATCTGAGACCATTCCTCCATACAGAATCTCTCCAGATCCTTCAAATTTTGAGGTCCACGCTGGTGGACTATCCTTTTCATTTTACCCTACAGGTTTTCTATGGGGTTCAAGTCAGGGGACTGGGATGGCCATGGCAGGTCCTTGATTTTGTGGTCAGTAAACCATTTTTGTGTTGATTTTGATGTATGTTTTGGATCATTGTCCTGCTGGAAGATCCAACCACGGCCCATTTTAAGCTTTCTGGCAGAGGCAGTCAGGTTTTCATTTAATATCTGTTGATATTTGATAGAGTCCATGATGTACCCTAACAAAATGTCCAGGTCCTCTGGCAGAAAAACAGCCCCAAAACATTAAAGAGCCACCACCGTATTTAACCGTGGGCATGGGGTACTTTTCCATATGGCTACCTCTCTGTGTGCACCAAAACCACCTCTGGTGTTTATTGCCAAAAAGCTCTATATTTGTTTCATCTGACCAGAAAACCCAATCCCATTTGAAGTTCCAGTAGTGTCTGGCAAACTGAAGACACTTGAGTTCGTTTTTGGATGAGAGTAGAGGCTTTTTTTCTTGAAACCCTTTCATACAACTTGTGGTGATGTAGGTGACTTCAGATTGTAGTTTTGGAGACTTTCTGACCCCAAGATGCAACTAACTTCTGCAATTCCCCAGCTGTGATCCTTGGAGATTTTTTTGGCCACTCAGACCATCCTCTTCACAGTGCATTGAGACAATATAGACACACGTCCAATTCCAGGTTGATTCAGAACATTTCCAGTTGACTGGAACTTCTTAATTATTGCCCTGATGGTGGAAATGGGCTTTTTCAATGCTTGTGCTATTTTCTTATAGGCACTTCCCATTTTGTGAAGCTAAACAACCTTTTGCCGCACATCACAACTATATTCCTTAGTCTAACCCAGGGGTCAGGAACCTATGACTCGCGAGCCAGATATGGCTCTTTCAGTGATTGCTATGGCTCAATGATGGGGGAAAATAAAGCTAGTGTGTCCATTCAATTAAAACTCTACATATTACATATTTTTAAATATTACATAATTCATAATCGATGCCCGTTGGTCATGTAAACACCAACCAATCGTGATGTGGCACAACAAGCTCAAATTTCACTGGACAATGTGGAGCAGAGCGGTAATTTCCTGGTCTAATTCATAAATCAACAATTTAACAAAGGTGAAATGGCTAAAAGGGGAAAAAAAAGACGATGAGTATCGTTCTTTCCAGTAAGAATCTTGCAGAACCAGCCACAGTTCTTCTGGAGACTTTGACTTTCGCACTTGCTTCTTATTTTTGCAGCAAAACCCAGCAGCCTTCATTGTGTTTTTTTTTTTAGTCTCTTACGTAATATGCTGCTTTCTTTAATGACATACAAACATTTTTCTGTAACATTTAATTTTGTGCTAGACAACTAATGTTTGGGAATCTAAAATGTTTTTTGTACTGACTCGATAATGTAGAAGTCATAAAATAAAAAATCTCTAACAAAGTTTGTACTAAAATAAATAGGGTGCCTAAAACTTTTGCACAGTACAAAGATTTTTTTTTATAAACCTGTGTCATGATTGCAATTGTTTGATATCCATGAGAGCAGAATATTTTTGTGAATTTTTTTTAACAAAAATATTGAAAGGTTAAACAATAAAGACAATTTTTCACAGCCTTCTTTGCTCATATTTACCAAGGGTACCAGTATTAGTGGAGGGCACCGTATATTGTTCACATTTATATGGACATTAATACGGAATTAAAGAGAACAATGAAAATGTTGGGGGGGATCGGTTTTATTAAAATATATATTTTTTTAAATATAACTTTTTATAAGAAATATGTACATATTTGAACATTATCAGGCAAGTTCTTGTTTCTTTTTGTTAATTTCCTTAAATTCATTTCCAGCTTATCTATATGTACTGTACGTCCTATAATGTACAGGTGCATCTCAATAAATTAGAATGTCATGGAAAAGTTCATTTATTTCAGTAATTCAACTCAAATTGTGAAACTTGTGTATTAAATAAATTCAATGCACACAGACTGAAGTAGTTTAAGTCTTTGGTTCTTTTAATTGTGATGATTTTGGCTCACATTTAACAAAAACCCACCAATTCACTATCTCAACAAATTAGAATACTTCATAAGACCAATAAAAAAAAAACATTTTTAATGAATTGTTGGCCTTCTGGAAAGTATGTTCATTTACTGTACATGTACTCAATACTTGGTAGGGGCTCCTTTTGCTTTAATTACTGCCTCAATTTGGCGTGGCATGGAGGTGATCAGTTTGTGGCACTGCTGAGGTGGTATGGAAGCCCAGGTTTCTTTGACAGTGGCCTTCAGCTCATCTGCATTTTTTGGTCTCTTGATTCTCATTTTCCTCTTGACAATACCCTATAGATTCTCTATGGGGTTCAGGTCTGGTGAGTTTGCTGGCCAGTCAAGCACACCAACACCATGGTCATTTAACCAACTTTTGGTGCTTTTGGCAGTGTGGGCAGGTGCCAAATCCTGCTGGAAAATGAAATCAGCATCTTCAAAAAGCTGGTCAGCTGAAGGAAGCATGAAGTGCTCTAAAATTTCTTGGTAAACGGGTGCAGTGACTTTGGTTTTCAAAAAACACAATGGACCAACACCAGCAGATGACATTGCACCCCAAATCATCACAGACTGTGGAAACTGAACACTGGACTTCAAGCAACTTGGGCTATGAGCTTCTCCACCCTTCCTCCAGACTCTAGGACCTTGGTTTCCAAATGAAATACAAAACTTGCTCTCATCTGAAAAGAGGACTTTGGACCACTGGGCAACAGTCCAGTTCTTCTTCTCCTAAGCCCAGGTAAGACACCTCTGACGTTGTCTGTGGTTCAGGAGTGGCTTAACAAGAGGGATACGACAACTGTAGCCAAATTCCTTGACACGTCTGTGTGTGGAGGCTCTTGATGCCTTGACCCCAGCCTCAGTCCATTCCTTGTGAAGTTCACTCAAATTCTTGAATCGATTTTGCTTGACAATCCTCATAAGGCTGCGGTTCTCTCGGTTGGTTGTGCATCTTTTTCTTCCACACATTTTCCTTCCACTCAACTTTCTGTTGACATGCTTGGATACAGCACTCTGTGAACAGCCAGCTTCTTTGGCAATGAATGTTTGTGGCTTACCTAGTGAACCAAACTGAGAGACCATTTTGAAGGCTCAGGAAACCTTTGCAGGTGTTTTGAGTTGATTAGCTGATTGGCATGTCACCATATTCTAATTTGTTGAGATAGTGAATTGGTGGGTTTTTGTTAAATGTGAGCCAAAATCATCACAATTAAAAGAACCAAAGACTTAAACTACTTCAGTCTGTGTGCACTGAATTTATTTAATACACGAGTTTCACAATTTGAGTTGAATTACTGAAATAAATGAACTTTTCCACGACATTCTAATTTATTGAGATGCACCTGTATACATTTCATTGTAGAGGGAATATAACCAAATAAGAGAAGTAAATGAAGTAAAACTGATTAACATTTTTGTTTAACCTAATAAATTTCTGATTTAAAAAATGTGAAAATACTATTAAAAATATATCTATATTCTCCTATAGGATATACAAAGTTGTGCCTTGTACCTAGTGATTAATCAGTTCATATAATTCATTATATCAGTTTATAAGCCTATATTATATTTTAACAAAATGTATGTGATTTATATGAAATATTTTCTATAATTCTATTTGCCATCCAAAAGTGTATTTTTGACAAAAGCAAAAAAGTAACTTTATGGATTTCTTTAATATGTGGGTAACTCAAATACAAACCATAATTTTCTTTATTTTGCATTGTTTATTGCATTGTTTATTTATTTGCATTTTCACATAATAAGTCATAATTTTTCTATATAATCTCTGTTTTGATCAGTGCAAGTGTTCCAGCAATTAACAGGATTCTTCTAAGGAAACAAATCTTGTAAACCTTAATCTGAAATTAAGGTTTGCATTTGACTAACCTCACAGATTTATAAAATATCATTTTAATATTCGCGTATTACTATCCCCTCACCCCAGAGTTTTAATATATATGTAAACAGTTCAGGATTTCTAATACCAAATAATCTTTCACTTAATAATAAGGCACTTATAATAAGCAGTTATAATAAGCAATCCATGAATATTATTGCTGATCAAGTGAAATAAAAAATCACTCAAACCCTATCAAAAATAATGGTAATAAGACATGGTCATGAGTGTGTGTCTGAGGGCATCAAACACTTCTTATCTAAATGTGGAAAAACATTGTAGGACAACTGCACATAAGAAACACCCTGAAAGACACATTATTCACATCCACCAGCAGCAGTGCATTATTTTACAACGTCAAAGGTTTGGGTACCTGTATGAATGTAATTTAGGACAAAACTGGGTTTTTGTTTTGTTGGCCAGAAGTGCTTTTGTGTTTCATATCCAAGCCCATAGAAAAACTCATGGGATTATTTGGAACAGCAGCTGAAACACCAAACTATGTGCCACAAACTCTAAGAGAATTCAACATACAGTCAAAGAATGGGCTAAAAATGACTCAGATAAATCACAGGCTCTCAAGGTGGACCAATGACCAGACAGGATTAGAGCTGTAATTAAGACAATAAGAAACATCACATTCTAACATTGAGCTACACTTTATAAGAGCTATGGACATACGATGAGATTGAGAATGATGTAATGCCGCAGCATAAGACCAGAATGCACAGAAAATTGCCAAACATTCAGAGAGGTATTTGTCTACATATCCACTCACCATCCACTTTAATAGGAACACCTGTACACATGCTCATTTATTATGCACTTAACTAATCAACAAGTGGCAGCTCAATGCATAAAATCATGCAGATACAGGTCAAGAGCTTCAGTCAATGTTTACATGGGCAGAATTTCTGAAACTAGACAGTTGACGAATGGTTGGGGGGGGGGGGGAGGTCACCTGTTCAGTTTCAGAGAGTCTGTGCCCATGATAGCCTCAGATTCTTTTTCTTGACTGATAGGAGTCGAACCTGGTCTTCTGCTGTTGTAGCCCATCCACCTCAAGGTTTGATGTGCTGTGCATGCTGAGATGCCTTTCTGCTCACCATAGTTGTCAAGAGTGCTTATTTGAATTACTATAGCTCTGACCACTCTGGTCATTCTCCTCTGATCTTTCTAATCAACAAGGAGTTTCAGTCTGCAGACTCTTCACTCATGAGCTGTTTTTTTTTGTTTTTCGCACCATTCTGTGCAAACTCTAGAGATTGTTGTGTGGGAGATCAGCAGTTTCTGAAATACTCAAAGCAGTCCATCTGGTATCATGCCATGGTTAAAGTCACAGAGATCATACTTTTCCCCATTCTGATGTTTGATGTGAACATTAACTGAAGCTCTTGACCTGTATCTGTATAGTTTTATGCACTGTTCTGCTGCCACATGATGAGCAGGTGTACAGATGTTCCTATTAAAGCGGACAGTGAGTGTAGTCTTCATATAGCAGGTTTGTTTTAATGCTGTGGTGGAAATTAGCAAAATAGCATTCTGAAATCATGCTCAAAGAAGAAACGCATGCTGCTGGGACCATAAGTATCAAAGGGATTTTTTCTCAATATTGAATCACATGGCAAGTTGGCCAATTAACCTGAGTGCACCATTAAAATATAAACACCCAACACCAGAAAACCTACATGATGATCAGGATTAATGGAAAACTAAGACTAAGGTGTAACGGAAGACAAAGACTGATAGCAAAAAACTTTCTAGCTCAGTCCATGGGTAGCACCAGTTTCTTGGTAAGAGTGTAGCGAGGCTCAGGCATCTGCTTGCAAGAATTTAACTCTCTGGCGCTCACGCTGTGGTTCACCTTCGTCAGAATTGACAGAATATCTTCTTTTCTGAGAAAACAAAACAAAAACACTTCAATTCTTGTTTAACTTGTCACATCAACATTTCAAGAACATTTATTCTAGTTAACAATGAACGTTTATTGTCAAAGAAGAGAAGTTGTTTTAAATTACAGATAAAAAAAATAGCCATGATGGACAAACATGTTTGAGATTATGCTCGCTCATAAATGTATGGGCGAAAATTAACTAAGATAAGAGTGGGTGTATTTTCTGTTTTCTGTACAAGTAAAGAAGTGCATTCAGTAAACTGGTAAACAAAGGTTTGCATTTTGTCATTTAAGGATAACCCAAAGCAAGTATGATTCTACACATTTGGTAATTTAACGAGCAAATTCTAGTGCTATATAGCAGCAAAAAATGTTTTTACACACCCATTTAAATGTGGGTGTGTAGGGTTTGATTTGTGTATGTATTTGCAACAGTGGCATATTCAAAAACATTAAAAAGACGAATCATTTAATATTTTGATAGAAAAAATAAGAATTATGAACCCAGGTTTTTCCTCCGCACACACTTACTTGGGGCAGCAATCGTTCAGGTGTTTGCACAACTCCTGGATGAAAATGGATCCTGTTCTTGTATGACGGAAAGACTTGTAGGACTCCACAGTTGCCATCCCAATCAGGAAGTCTGCTTCAATAGGGACACTGCTGAAATCGGCTTTTTCAGCATCATCCTCATACTCATCCTCTTCAACTCCATCTTGTCTCCACACACCCTTCTGCAGCTCATTGCCCTGACACGCCTGGATGAAGAAGAGTTTGGGCTTGCCCGTGAGTGTCGTGCAAACGGCAAACGGTTGAGTGAGATCACGGATCGCAATAGATTCGCCGTCAATCCCTAACACGGTACCCTTCTCACCATGTGAGAGGATGCAGCACACGAAGGCATCCATTTCGGAGTGGTCCTTTCTTGCAAACTCCTTCACGGTGTTCTGCATGTCTGAACTTATAAGATCTCTTTTCTCCGTCACTATGAATTGCATTCTCTGGAAAACTTTGAAAAGTGCATCTAAAAAACAGTAATAAAGTGTGTGGAAGAAAAAGAGAAATAACTATTCTAAATTATAAGTAAGGAATAAAACAGAGCCATCAGAGCTGATGTTTATCAACATCTTCTGACAGAATCCAGCATTCAATAGTGCTGTGATTATAAAATCCAATTAGCTCTGTTGTAAATGGCAAGAAATACCTTTATCTGCGTCTGTCCCTCTCCTATTGGAGAGTTTGGTTCTCTCTTCAAATGTGTAGTTGTTAATGATCAGACAGTGTCCTAAAGGTCGCCGGGTCATGGGATAACAGTCATCCCCCTTGATGAACAGACAATTTGTTATAGCCATGTTGTGTATTAATGAATTACCTTTAATGTTACAATATTGGGCTATATTGAATTGGGTTTTAAACAAACATTGATTGCATTCGTCGATGGCCTTCTTTGTGAATCTGTGTCCACTGTGTTCTCACTCCCAGACAGGGAAACTGTTCCTGTGGAGAATGAATGATATGGGGAAATGCATAGAGACAAAAGGATAGCATGAGATTAGTATCTGCTTGCAATATGAAAATACTGCACATTTGAATATCTGCAGAAGACTGAAACAAAGGAAGTCACAACATACTTGGTGGGTGTGTTTCTGCTATGGATATATTCTGCATCGAGTCCCAGAGGCACACCAAGGGGAAACAAGTGAGAAATATAAGACAAACAGGCTAGGCATTCTATACTGTATGTACAACGTACAGCATCAGGAACTTCACTGCTAATTTGCAGAATCCTTTAACCATTAAATCAGAACTTAATCATGTTTTTCTGGTATATGTTATTTTAGCAGTCATGTGTCCCTGCACTTACAGGCAGACTGATCGATTCCTCCTGATGTTGTACAAACAGACTGGTGGATTCCTCCTGATGTGGTACAGATAGACTGGTGCTTTCATCCTGATCTATGCGATAAAAACATAAATGAATAATATAGGTTTAAGACCAAGGAAATAAAAAGGAATTAAGGAAAGGATGGAAGGAAGCATTCCAAGTAATGAATGAAGGAAGGATAGATGGAGGTAGGAAGGAAGGAAGCAAGTAAGGAAGATGCAGAGTAATGGTGAGACAGAATTACCTGGTATTGACATGCATTCAAGTTCCCTGGTCCTATTTGTGATCTTGAATTTCTGTACCTCACAAGTTAGCTCTTTACTGCATTTACTCAGAACATTCTCTAGTAGATCTAGGTTGTCTTCTCCAAGCATTTCCATTTTCTCCATCTCAGCCAGAACATCCAGAAATGTCTGCAATATTCAGGAATGCATAAAGTGGAGTCATATACTGACACAATATTAATCTGTTAACTTCTCAAGCTCTCAAACAATAGAATTTGAGCTTAATATACATACAGCAGAAGTTAGTTTTGCTTTAGGCAGGTCGTTCAGAAGGAACTTTATGTCATGAAGCTTTTCGTCTGTTATGTCTTCAGATAGCTTATAGAGCATCTTTCTAAAACACACAACAATGAATGCACATACATTTTAAAGAATACTATAACATGATTAAAAATATTTCATACCACAGCAGTGAATACTCAAATATGATATGTCAGGGGGGGCAAGGTGGCTTAGTGGTTAGCATGTTTGCCTCCCACCTCTGGGGTTGGGGGTTTGAATCCCCCCTCTGCCCTGTGTGCGTGGGGCTTGCATGCCCTCCCTGTGCTTTGGGGGTTTCCTCCGGGTACTCCGGTTTCCTCCCCCAGTCCAAAGACATGCACTGTAGGCTGATTGGCATTTCCAAATTGTCTGTAGTGTGTGAATGAGTGTGTGTTTGATATTGCCCTGCGATGGGTTGGCACCTTGTGCCCAGAGTTCCCTCAGATAGGCCCCAGGCTCCCACGCAACTCTGAGTAGGATAAGCGGTACAGAAAATGGATGGATGAATACATCAGAAGGTGTTTTGTCAGAAACAGATTTGTAAAAATAGACTTTCTAACAAAGAAATACATATAAGCATTGATATGATGCTTACTGTAAGGAGATGTAAGTCTCCAGTGTCAAGCTCTTTGTAACTGTCAGAGGTAAAGCTGTAACTTTAAGTTTTCCCCCATGGGAAAGCCTAAGGTAGGAGGGCAAGGCACTTTGCAAATTGTTTGGTAACAAGCTGTACTGTATGTAGAAGAGAACTGAGGGAACAGTTTTAGTTGTTACAACATAAGTAATAAGCAGAAACCAATCTGTTTTGCTGACATTTCTGCAACATTAAATGTAACTATAAATGGAAAAAAGTAATTGTTGGCATGTTATTCTTTTACAAATGTTGCCAAATTGATGTAGTTTAACATGAATAAAGGATGTGCTACTGTTGGGGCGTGCTGTTATTGGAAAATATTCAACTTCAGGATTGTTACTACAACATTATTTTTCTATAACAGGCCGCACTGTTGCGTTTTATTCCTCTGTAAATATTTTTATTACACAATAACGTTCATTTTGGGGAACAGCAGATTAGTCTATGTGCTTATACCAAACATGTAACACCCCAAATTAAATGTTCTTTTCTGTCTTTACCTGTACGGTGAAACAACAGAGCTCTTAGTTTGCAACAACCTGCTGACATTTCTTTTGTTAGTGCCCAGGATGGAAAGTAAGT
Source organism: Cranoglanis bouderius (assembly GCA_023630585.1). NCBI lineage: Eukaryota > Metazoa > Chordata > Actinopteri > Siluriformes > Cranoglanididae > Cranoglanis > Cranoglanis bouderius. The sequence continues at coordinate 7,500,734 of CM042560.1, read as the reverse complement.
CATAACGGGCAATAGTGTAGAGCAGGTCAGGGAGGAAGAGTTCATCATCAAATAAGGCTTGCTCCGAGAGCCGGAGGAACAGGTCTTTCGCATCCTTCACAGTCTCCAGCCGTTTCCTGCCGAGGTGATCCATGCAGAGAAACTTCAATGCTGCGACCTCGCTCTTTGTCAGCTCGTCATCAATCTTGTGAAGTTTACTGAGGTCCATGTTGAGCAGAGCCAGAAGTAGAACCTGCTGAGAACCTGTATACACACCTGTATATAGAAGTATTAGTGAGAGAAAATTTAGGACATTTAATAGTGAGTCAACTGCTGATGCAGCTACTGGGTATGGTCGATGTGTATGGTCGATGTGTATGGTCGAGAACAATTTAAGATGCTCAAACTAAAATCAGATTTAACTTACGTGATGTTCACCTGGCACATTACACAAAATATGGTAATATTATTTGGCATCCCCTAGGCCCTGCTACCTAGTCTTGTAACCCAGAGATCGGTCCATTTCATCACTAAATTATATTTTTCATCGCTAAACGCAACACTACCACGTTACTTTTTGTTGGAGGATGTACAGTACCTCACAAAAGTGAGTACACCCCTCACATTTTTGTAAATATTTTATTATATCTTTTCATGGGACAACACTGAAGAAATGACACTTTGCTACAATGTAAAGTAGTGAGTGTACAGCTTGTATAACAGTGTAAATTTGCTGTCCCCTGAAAATAACTCAACACACAGCCATTAATGTCTAAACCGCTGGCAACAAAAGTGAGTACACCCCTAAGTGAAAATGTCCAAATTGGACCCAAAGTGTCAATATTTTGTGTGGCCACCATTATTTTCCAGCGCTGCCTTAGCCCTGTTGGGCATGGAGTTCACCAGAGCTTCACAGGTTGCCACTGGAGTCCTCTTCCACTCCTCCATGATGACATCACAGAGCTGGTGGATGTTAGAGACCTTGCGCTCCTCCACCTTCCGTTTGAGGATGCCCCACAGATGCTCAATAGGGTTTAGGTCTGGAGACATGCTTGGCCAGTCCATCACCTTTACCCTCAGCTTCTTTAGCAAGGCAGTGGTCGTCTTGGAGGTGTGTTTGGGGTCGTTATCATGTTGGAATACTGCCCTGCGGCCCAGTTTCCAAAGGGAGGGGATCATGCTCTGCTTCAGTATGTCACAGTACATGTCACAGTACACTCCCCAGTGCCGGCAGCACTCATGCAGCCCCAGACCATGACACTTCCACCACCAAGCTTGACTGTAGGCAAACACTTGTCTTTGTACTCCTTACCTGGTTGCCACCACACACGCTTCACACCATCTGAACCAAATAAGTTTATCTTGGTCTCATCAGACCACAGGACATGGTTCCAGTAATCCATGTCCTTAGTCTGCTTGTCTTCAGCAAACTGTTTGCGGGCTTTCTTGTGCATCATCTTTAGAAGAGGCTTCCTTCTGGGACGACAGCCATGCAGACCAATTTGATGCAGTGTGCGGCGTATGGTCTGAGCACCCCTTCAACCTCTGCAGTAATGCTGGCAGCACTCATACGTCTATTCTACAAAGCCAACCTCTGGATATGATGCTGAGCACGTGCACTCAACTTCTTTGGTCGACCATGGCGAGGCCTGTTCTGAGTGAAACCTGTCCTGTTAAACCGCTGTATGGTCTTAGCCACCATGCTGCAGCTCAGTTTCAGGGTGTTGGCAATCTTCTTATAGCCTAGGCCATCTTTATGTAGAGCAACAATTCTTTTTTTTCAGATCCTCAGAGAGTTCTTTGCCATGAGGTGCCATGTTGAACTTCCAGTGACCAGTATGAGAGAGTGTGAGAGCGATAACACCATACTTAACACACCTGCTCCCCATTCACACCTGAGACCTTGTAACACTAACGAGTCACATAACACCGGGGAGGGAAAATGGCTAATTGGGCCCAATTTGGATATTTTCACTTAGGGGTGTACTCACTTTTGTTGCCGGTTTAGACATTAATGGCTGTGTGTTGAGTTATTTTGAGGGGACAGCAAATTTACACTGTTATACAAGCTGTACACTCACTACTTTACATTGTAGCAAAGTGTCATTTCATCAGTGTTGTCCCATGAAAAGATATAATAAAATATTTACAAAAATGTGAGGGGTGTACTCACTGTTGTGAGATACTGTACATACATTTGTGTTGGATATAAACTACACTATATGCCCAAAAGTATGTGGACACATGACCATCACACCAGATATGCTTGTTGAATATCCCATTCCAAAAGCTTGGGAATTAATATGGAGTTGTTCTCATTTGCTTTTCTGGGAAGGCCTTCCACTAGATTTTGGAATGTGGTTGTGGGGATTTGCCCATTCAGCCACAAGAGCATTAGTTAGTTTGGGAACTGATGTAAGGCGAGAAGGCCTGACTCACGGTGGACACTGCAGTTCATCCCAAAGGCATTCTGTGGGGTTGAGGTCAGGGCTCTGTTCAGGTCACAACACCTTGGTAAACCATGTCTTTATGGACCTTGTTTTGCACACAGGGTCACTGTCATAATGGAACATGTTCCAGTGAAGGGAAATCTTAATGCTACAGTATACAAAGACATTCTAGACACTTGTATGGTTCCAACCTTGAAGCAGTTTTGGAGAAGTCCCACATATGGGTGTGATGGTCAGGTGTCCACATACTTTTGTCTATATAGTGTAGCTAGCTAATAGCTTTACTATGGTTTTCCATATTACAATCTCAATTTTATTCAATCCACTGCAGTCAAAATAAAAATCTGATTATCACAAGACTGCTTGTCAGTGACAACTTGCTCAATTGTAAAGGGTCTTTTTAAATGTAATAACTATAGTTTTACTTTAAGCTCAAGACAGTGGTTGATAACTATTGTTCTTGTTAAACAGCTAAGTGAATGACACATGATAATGAGCTGATTTATCCTCATTGTGGAATTTGTATCGGAACCCAGTTGGGAACTTGTTTAGCTGGTGAACTCAGTATAGCTGTCTAGCAACTAATGGGAGGTTTAGGAACTGTTACATCAGGCAAGTGTGAGTGATTCGAGTCCTCTGGTGGCCTGATCCATGTTGGGTTTAAAAAAAGAAAAAGAAAAAAAAACACAACCACAACCACCTGATTGTCATCACATTGATATCTGATGTGTAATGACTCTATAACCACATCACGTGTGATAATTCTACCCCGGCTACATGCTCATTTCATGACACCACGTACACGTGAAAACAACGGTGCCACGAGGTAAAACACTGCTTATACTCAGCCTAAAAACAAAAGTGACACCCATGTTAGTTGATGTCCATATTCAAATTTTGTATCATGTGAGGTAAAATGCGCTGTGGGTTCCACTGGCAGAAAGGCAAAGTGCGCCCATACACCAGATCTTAAGGATTTGAGATAATCTTTCAGTTCCTGTTTGCCAAAGCCATCACTGTTTTTCTCGAGATAATACGCTACTATGCTAGTATGCTGTGCTTAGGAGAATGTGTTTTTTTTTACTTAAATCCCTGTAGGCTCTCCTGATTCAAGATCAAGAGGAAGCTATTTTTTCAGTTGTTGGAGTGTGGGCATGATTAAGCTTAAATATTCATTACGATATTTAATGACAAATAGTCTACTTTATTATTCAGAATGTATTGTTCAATACGCTGACATATGGAATCAAGAGCCTCCTATCGAACAAAATGATACCATACGTTGTATCGTTATGGCCCTACATTAATTTTTGCAATGGATTCAATGGAAGACAATGGAGTCTTACAGCTCCAGTGCAAAACTGATGATGCAAATGTTAGATACTAAATATGTCTTGGCTCATCAATCGCATATCAGGTAAGCGGGACTATTTATAAATGTGATTTTACACCAGGGTCCCCGGGTTGATCCTGAGTGTGGAATTCTCTGGTTTCCTCCGACTTCCCAAAAACATGAAGTACTTGAATTGAATACATTAAATTGCCTCTAAGAGAGAGAGAGAGAGAGAGAGAGAGAGTGAGTGTGTGTGTGTGTGTGTGCATGGTGCCCCGTGACGGACTGGCATCCCACCCAGGGTGTATTCCCACCTCACACCCAGTGCTCCTGGAATAGGAGTGCTGTGACCCTGACCACGATAAAGTAGCTACTGAAGATGAATGAAAATATTTATTTTATATATATATTTATTTAACAGCTCTACATGTCTGTATGGAGGCACGTGGAGGACATTTTAAGATTCTCAACTGACAAAAGATTTACAAAACATTTCTCTCTCTCTCTCTCTCTCTCTCTCTCTCTCTCTCTGTTAAACAATATACTGGGTAGTAACCTCTTAAAATATCGATGAGCTCAACTAAATTATCGGCTAGATAAAAGTTTACTCAGCATTTTCGTGACACAACCCGGAAACAAACAAACGCAAAAACTGTCAAGTGATTCTGACGACAATCAACGAAGGTAAATAGCTTCTTTATTATTATTATTATAAAACAGCCTTGTGATTTTATCTCTGGTAGACTATCGGGTTTTTTTTTTTCTTCTTCTTCTTTTTTTTTTTTTTGGGGGAAATACAAGTCCATCGGCATAAGATAATATGACAGTTAATATTCAGCCAGTAGAGTTAAACAACTTCAAAAGGAAACTTCTAGTCGCCTGGGTCGATATCGCTAGCTAAACAGTTAACGTACCACTAAAAATTGAATTAAAGTTATATTAATGGGAATATAAGCCGGCTAATTTTCTTACCTTCACATTTAGAAAAGGGCGACGTTTAAGCGGCTTGACTCGAGGCAAATTCAGCTAACGCACAAAACTACAGAAAAGAAATCTTCTTTTCGGTCTTCTTGATGAATTTGTTTCCTTTGACAAGTTACACAAATGCTTTCAGTTTCAACAAGGAAGTTAAAAAAAAAAAATGACGCAAACACCGGAAAACACCATGACTCTGGTGCTGTGCTGGTGGGGTTTTCCTAAAATAAATAAATAAATATATATATTTATATATGCCAGTTTATTACAGTGTAATTTATTACGTACACTTACATTGTATAGCCACATTTTGGCATTTCTTTTTCAGGTATATCTACCAGGTAGGTCACTATCAGTGTTGGCAACTATTTTCAGGGAAATGTAGTAATGCACGTTCAAAAAAAAAAAAAAAATTACTAAAATTTCGCCAGACGAAACCATGAAGAAGTCATTTGCATATTCATGATTGCGTCATCACAATTTGCATATTAACCCGTGTTACATGGAGAAGAAAGAGTTTCAGAATTGAATAGAAAAGAGTTTCATAGAATAAAAACAAACTGTTTATGCAATATTACACGATCAGGTTGTAGTGAATATCAGCCACAACTGTTCTATACACAGTTCTATACACAACAAATGAATATCAGGTAACTGACATTTCAGACACAATATGGCCAAATATTTTGTTTATTTTGCTCCGTCTGCAAAAAGTTCCTAAAGAAGCCACATCTGGATAGAGTGATTCGTGTTGCAGCACAATATATAGACTGACCATTTAGTAATGGTTTCAATGTAACAAACTATTGGTAGAATTGAAATTTTATGTAGCAAATACAGACAAGTGGAGTGATATAATCATTGAAATGTACCAGTTCTGTTATATTACATATCAGCACTCTTGGAACGCTGCCCCTACTCCTACAATCAAATTAGTGGTTGTATAAATGTATATTAAAACATATTTCTTAGAGAAAAAAAGTCTTTGGTCATGGCACCACAAGCTAACTATTTAATTCTTTTCCTTTCGGCTGTTCCCTTCAGGGGTCGCCACAGCGAATCATCTGCCTCCATCTAGCCCTATCCCCTGCATCCTCTTCTCTCAGACTGACTACCTTCATGTCCTCCTTCACTACATCCATAAACCTCCTCTTTGGTCTTCCTCTCGGCCTCCTGCCTGGCAGCTCTAACCTCAGCATCCTTTTACCAATATATTCACTCTCCCTCCTCTGAACATGTCCAAACCATCTCAACCTGGACTCTCTAACTTTGTCTCCAAAACATCTCACATGTGCTGTCCCCCTGATGTACTCATTCCTGATCCTATCCATCCTCGTCACTCCCAAAGAGAACCTCAACATCTTCAGCTCTGCTACCTCTAACTCTTCCTCCTGTCTTTTCCTCAGTGCAACTGTCTCCAAACCATACAACATCGCTGGTCTCACTACTGTCCTGTACACCTTTCTTTTCATTCTTGCTGGTACTCTTTTATCACACAACAGACCTGACACTTTTCTCCACCCATTCCAACCTGCCTGCACATGCTTCTTCACCTCTTTTCCACACTCCCCATTGCTCTGGACTGTTGACCCTAAGTACTTAAAATCCTGCACCTTCTTTACCTGTTCTCCCTGTAACCTCACTGTTCCACTTGGTTCCCTCTCATTCACACACATGTATTCTGTCTTGCTGCAACTAACCTTCATTCCTCTTCTCTCCAGAGCAAACCTCCACCTCTCTAGAGTTTCCTCCACCTGCTCCTTGCTCTCACTACAGATCACAATGTCATCCGCAAACATCATAGTCCATGGAGATTCCTGTCTGACCTCATCTGTCAGCCTGTCCATCACCACCGCAAACAAGAAGGGGCTCAGAGCCGATCCTTGATGCAGTCCCACATTCACCGTGAACTCCTCTGTCACACCTACCGCACACCTTACCACTGTCCTACTGCTCTCATACATATCCTGCACCACTCTAACATACTTCTCTGCCACTCCAGACCTCCCCATACAATACCACAGTTCCTCTCTTGGCACCCTGTCATACGCTTTCTCTAAATCTACAAAGACACAATGCAGCTCTTTCTGACCCTCTCTGTACTTCTCCATCAACATTCTCAAAGCAAATATTGCATCTGTAGTGCTCTTTCTTGGCATGAAACCATACTGCTGCTCACAAATGCTCACTTCTCCCCTTAGCCTTGCTTCCACTACTCTTTCCCACAACTTCATTGTATGGCTCATCAGCTTAATATCTCGTAGTTTCCATAACTCTGCACATCTCCCTTGTTCTTAAAAATCGGCACCAAAACACATCTCCTCCATTCCTCAGGCATCCTCTCACTCTCTAAGACCTCGTTGAACAACCTAGTTAAAAACTCTACTGCCATCTCTCCTAGACACTTCCATACCTCCACTGGTGTGTCATCAGGACCAACCACCTTTCCTCTCTTCATCCTCTTCAAAGCTCTCCTAACTTCACCCTTGCTAATCCTTTCTACTTCCTGCTCAACAATATTTGCCTCTACTACTCTTCTCTCTCTGTCATTTTCCTCATTCATCAGTTCCTCAAAGTACTCCTTCCATCTTTCCCTCACCCTCCTGTCACCTGTCAACACATTTCCATCTCTATCTTTAATCACTCTAACCTGCTGCACATCCTTACCATCTCTATCCCTCTGCCTCGCCAACCGATACAAATCCCTCTCACCTTCCTTACTGTGTAACCTTGTATACATGTCCTCATAAGCTTTCTGTTTGGCCTTTGCCACCTCTATCTTAACCTCACGCTGCATCTCCCTATATTCCTGTCTACTTTCCTCCGTCCTTTCACTGTCCCACTTCTTCCTAGCTAACTTCTTCTTCTGGATACTCTCCTGAACTTCCTCATTCCACCACTAAGTCTCCTTGTCTTCTTTCCTCCTTCCAGATGACACACCTAGCACCTTCCTACCTGTCTCCCTGATCACTTTGGCTGTAGTAGTCCAGTCATCTGGAAGCACCTCCTGACCACCTAAAGCCTGTCTCAACTCCTCCCTGAAAACCACACAGCACTCTTCCTTTTCCAACTTCCACCACTTTGTCTTCTGCTCTGCCTTTGCTCTCTTCATCTTCCTCACCACCAGGATCATCTTACACACCACCATATGCTGTCCATATGCTGTCTAGCTACACTCTCCCCTACCACTACTTTGCAATCGCTAATCTCCATCAGATTACAGTGTCTACATAAGATATAGTCCACCTGTGTGCTCCTGCCACCACTCTTATATGTCACCCTGTGTTCCTGCCTCTTCTGAAAGTACGTGTTCACCACAGCCATCTCCATACTTTTAGCAAAGTCTACCAACCTCTGTCCTTCTGGGTTCCTTACCTGAAGACCAAACCTGCCCATCACTTCCTCATCCCCACTATTCCCTTCACCAACATGTCCATTAAAGTCTGCCCCTATCACCACTCTCTCACCTCTGGGAACACTCTGCATCACTTCCTCAAGCTCGCTCCAGAATCTGTCTTTCTCCTCTTGCTTACAACCTACTTGTGGAGCGTAAGCACTAACAACATTCAACATCACACCTTCAATTTCCAGCTTCAGACTCATCAACCTATCTGACACTCTCTTTACCTCCAGAACATTCTTCACAAACTCCTCCTTCAGGATCACTCCTACTCCATTTCTCTTCCTGTCCACACCATGATAAAACAGTTTAAACCCTGCTCCAATGCTTTTAGCCTTGCTCCCTTTCCACCTGGTCTCCAGGACACACAGAATGTTGACTTTCCTCCTCTGCATCATATCTACCAGCTCTCTGTCTTTACCTGTCATCGTACCAACATTCAAAGTCCGTACTTTCAGTCCTAAACTCCTGCCTTTCCTCTTCTCTCTCTGCCTACGGACATGCCTTCCTCCTCTAACACACCTGCCTCCTCTCCTTCTTCGACCAACAGTAGCCCAATTTCCACCAGTGCCCTGTAGGTCAACGGCACCGATGGCGGTCGTTGTTAACCCGGGCCCCGACCGATCCGGTATGGAAGTCATGTTAGTGATTCGCATATTGAATTTGGCAAAAATTTTAGGTCGGATGCCCTTCCTGACACAACCCTATCTATTTATCCGGGCTTGGGACCGGCACAAAAAGTACACTGCCTTGTGACCGCCTGTGGCTAGATAAATGTTGTTCCCTGACCGGGAATCGAACCCGGGCCGCGGCGGTGAGAGCGCCGAATCCTAGCCACTAGACCACCAGGGAAACACATTTCTGTGTAACTATCATTTCATTCAAGAACACAGAGGGTAAAAAAGCACTGGCTGTGAGTGGTCAGGAAATAAACATGGCTAGATAGAATAACTCACTTTTATTACTTGTAAATATAGCCAAGGTGACAGTTAAAAACAAAGAAGTGTGTGGGTAGGACCAACAATGGTGATCAGTGATTGCTCATAACCAGCAACTGTTATGTGAGCTAGGGAACCCTTTTGAATCTAGGACAGTTGCTAATGTCTGCTCTGAAAGTCTCTAAATTTGTCACTAGGCGCTTTTGTTTTTAAATAAAGTTGCTAAAGGTGTCTAAGAAGTTGCCAAATCTAGTGATAAATTTGCTAATGTAACCGGTCCGTTGCTGACCGCCGTTACTATCATCTGCGTTGTGTATAAGAAGACCCAGGACACTTTCACTTCTGTTCACCAAAAGGGGATTTATTGACAGTCACGCCCAGCATTAACTTCACTCCGTCTGTGGATTAACATGAACAGAGTTCATATCTCTCTCGTGGGCATTCCATAACGAGACAATCCTCTCCCAGCATAAACAATGCGAACTCTTGAAGTGTTTGATGAATTGTTTTATGCACCCGTCTGTGTCGACACCAAATTTCAGATGATGGGAATGTTGGACTCAAGATAGATGGCATGTACTTTCAGTGAAGCAGTAGAGAGCAGAATGCTGAGCGAAGATGTGTTGCCAAAGCCCACACCGTTGCCACAGGAAATAATGTTAATAGGATGTGGAGGTAAAGCAACTAAACCCAAATGCATGTATGAAGTTGAACTGAAGGTATATGGCGAAAGATGTTTAGTACTTGTTCTAGTTGTGCCAGGACAAAGAGATGACTTGATCATTTGTACCAACGTAATTAAGTTCCTCATGCACAGGATGAAGATCAGCAATGATTCAGATGTTTCAGAGCCATCTTCGTCATGTGAACAATTCTTGGATGTCATGGCAAGTACTTGCCGCTGGAGAGGTGGAGATCCCCCGACAAGGTTGGGACTGTTAAGCTTCAGCAGTCAGTTACTCTAATGGCCAAACAGGAGCACCTTGTCTGGGGACGGCTGCCGAGTAATGCTGCTATGTCACCAGGAAGCACTGTAATCGTGGAGACCACTTCTTCTAGATCCATGCCACGGGACATCATCATTGGCCGAGTTGTTACACCGTTGTGGGAGACCGTTGGGTTCCTCTAAAAGTTACCAACCTTTCAGACAGACCAGTCACCCACAAGAGGAATCGTAAGCTTGCAGATGTGTTCCCGTGTCTAGCTGTTGAAGATTTTGACCTGTTGCAGGGTTTCAGTCATGTCCAGGTATGGTTTATCTGTTCTATTTTCCAATGTATTCATTTTGTATTAATTTGTTTGTTTTCCAATTCGTGGTTGGTTTAAGGCTGGCTGCGGGAGATTGTTTTCTGTGTTGAGATAGGTGTTTGTAATGATTGGTTTTGCACTTAATGTCATTACAATGTGTTTTATGCCTTTTATTTAAGTTATTTTATCATTGTAATGTTTGCTCAGACCACGCTGAGCGCGCTGAGGAGAGGTGGAGAAAAATCACAGACGATCATTTTTTCATGCTGTATTCTTTAATCTGTCCAGTGCCATTTAGAGGCCCCAGAATAAACTCTCCAGATCAACAGCCGTTCCAGTTCTCCCATGTCTTCTGTTACACAACGCGGATCGTAATGGTGGTCAAGAGTTGGCCGGTTACACTAAGTTGACAACACTGGTCATTATATTTTAGTGGTCCTTAATGTAGGGACTGGAGAGTCCTAGGGGTCTGTGATCTTTATTTATTTATGCTTGTACAGTGGTGGCAATCACCAATCACTATTATCAAAGGTAATACATGTATTACTAATCTAACTCTTATAGTCATTTGCCTATTTGACTGGGCATTTGAATTGAATGGGTTTAATACAAACCCTCAAAAACAAGTAGGCCTAAAAGTGATGTCAACTTGGACCTAATGTATTCTGTTGATGGAAACTCCAGGAATTATACACAAATAAGTTGTCTAATGTTTGAGTAGTCGGATTATGTGCATAAAAAAAAATCTATGCTGATGGTTTGTGGGATTTATTTTATAGTAAAGCGGCCCTTGCTTGAGAACCCCTGCTGCAGTTGCACAATAAATAATTCTGGCCTATCAGTTGCTATATACAGTTTGTATATATAAATATATACAATGCCTTGCAGAAGTATTCAACCCCCTTAGAAGTTATCAGATTCATATGGATTACAAATGATGCTTATCCTTATCCTTCATTTTCACTCCTGTCCTTCAGACTAACAATCTCTTCAATGATTGTTCAACTGAGGTGTTTTTTATTCAGAAAATGGGGGCTGATTTATTATTTCACAGGTGAAGGCCGATTATAAGTACATTGTGTCCCCCCTTAAGACAATATCTTTCATCTGGCCATGAATCAATGAAAGAGTCCAGGAAAATGCTTCAAATGTTTTGGTCATGGCCTACCACACCATAATCAGTCTGCTGTAATAAAAAAAATATATAAAGAGAAGGTTCACATCTGGCACAAATGCAAAAGCTTTATTAAAATATTCACTGCAAAACATTAAAGCCTGATTGGCTAGGATTTGTTATCTTGTGCATCTGTTATATTTTGTGATGCATTGAAGGTGCTGTCTGGTGGACGCTGAGAGTCAAAAGGAATGAAGAAGTCACGGGCAAAAGAGAAAACATCCTGAGGTTTTCTTAACAGCAGCATTTGTAGGAAGTCAGCCAGTAGTGCTTTAAGCTCAGGGTGCTGTCTAACATAGGAGGAGTGATCAGCCTTCAGCTCTTCCTGCAATAAAGAGATTAAGAGGGACAGAAAGATACTTAGCCTGTGTTCTTACCATGCAAATCAGTTACTATATTGGGATAGTGCTATTGTATCCAATGTATACTGCACAGTTATTTTGATCTGTTCATAGAGGCTTGGTAAAAAGTTATTATATTAGTCATTACTGACAACAGAAGTTTATTTCAAATTAGGCTTATTTGGATACTCTTCATGAACTTTCTGACTTCCCCACCAATTCCCTTTTGGGGAAATCCCTGTCACCATCAGTGAAGTATGCCAGATGTGATGATTGTGAGTCAACATGACCGTAGATGGAGCAGAACTTTCCCAAAAGGCAAACATCTGTGGCAAACATGACAGCTAGAATAACTGTCATTACTCTGCTAGCTAATTCACAGGCTATTAAGTGCTCTGCTATGCACTACTGAGTCATATGGGCAGTCTATACAGGATTTTGGAGTTTTTGTGTGACTGTTGAGGCCAAAAATGCTTGATTCTGCTGCAGATTTATAAAAAATTTGCGAGGCAACTTGTGTTTTTTGTGCTTTTTTGCAGAAAACTACTTGAACTGGCGAAATTGCAATTGTCTAGTCTTGTAACCCAGAGATCGGTCCATTTCATCACTAAATTATATTTTTCATCGCTAAACGCAACACTACCACGTTACTTTTTTATCATATGACAGTGATTCCACTGACATATGGAATCAAGAGCCTCCTATCGAACAAAATGATACCATACGTTGTATCGTTATGGCCCTACATTAATTTTTGCAATGGATTCAATGGAAGACAATGGAGTCTTACAGCTCCAGTGCAAAACTGATGATGCAAATGTTAGATACTAAATATGTCTTGGCTCATCAATCGCATATCAGGTAAGCGGGACTATTTATAAATGTGATTTTACACCAGGGTCCCCGGGTTGATCCTGAGTGTGGAATTCTCTGGTTTCCTCCGACTTCCCAAAAACATGAAGTACTTGAATTGAATACATTAAATTGCCTCTAAGAGAGAGAGAGAGAGAGAGAGAGAGAGAGAGAGAGTGAGTGTGTGTGTGTGTGTGTGCATGGTGCCCCGTGACGGACTGGCATCCCACCCAGGGTGTATTCCCACCTCACACCCAGTGCTCCTGGAATAGGAGTGCTGTGACCCTGACCACGATAAAGTAGCTACTGAAGATGAATGAAAATATTTATTTTATATATATATTTATTTAACAGCTCTACATGTCTGTATGGAGGCACGTGGAGGAGATTTTAAGATTCTCAACTGACAAAAGATTTACAAAACATTTCTCTCTCTCTCTCTCTCTCTCTCTCTCTCTCTCTCTCTGTTAAACAATATACTGGGTAGTAACCTCTTAAAATATCGATGAGCTCAACTAAATTATCGGCTAGATAAAAGTTTACTCAGCATTTTCGTGACACAACCCGGAAACAAACAAACGCAAAAACTGTCAAGTGATTCTGACGACAATCAACGAAGGTAAATAGCTTCTTTATTATTATTATTATAAAACAGCCTTGTGATTTTATCTCTGGTAGACTATCGGGTTTTTTTCTTCTTCTTCTTCTTTTTTTTTTTTTTTGGGAAATACAAGTCCATCGGCATAAGATAATATGACAGTTAATATTCAGCCAGTAGAGTTAAACAACTTCAAAAGGAAACTTCTAGTCGCCTGGGTCGATATCGCTAGCTAAACAGTTAACGTACCACTAAAAATTGAATTAAAGTTATATTAATGGGAATATAAGCCGGCTAATTTTCTTACCTTCACATTTAGAAAAGGGCGACGTTTAAGCGGCTTGACTCGAGGCAAATTCAGCTAACGCACAAAACTACAGAAAAGAAATCTTCTTTTCGGTCTTCTTGATGAATTTGTTTCCTTTGACAAGTTACACAAATGCTTTCAGTTTCAACAAGGAAGTTAAAAAAAAAAAATGACGCAAACACCGGAAAACACCATGACTCTGGTGCTGTGCTGGTGGGGTTTTCCTAAAATAAATAAATAAATATATATATTTATATATGCCAGTTTATTACAGTGTAATTTATTACGTACACTTACATTGTATAGCCACATTTTGGCATTTCTTTTTCAGGTATATCTACCAGGTAGGTCACTATCAGTGTTGGCAACTATTTTCAGGGAAATGTAGTAATGCACGTTCAAAAAAAAAAAAAAATTACTAAAATTTCGCCAGACGAAACCATGAAGAAGTCATTTGCATATTCATGATTGCGTCATCACAATTTGCATATTAACCCGTGTTACATGGAGAAGAAAGAGTTTCAGAATTGAATAGAAAAGAGTTTCATAGAATAAAAACAAACTGTTTATGCAATATTACACGATCAGGTTGTAGTGAATATCAGCCACAACTGTTCTATACACAGTTCTATACACAACAAATGAATATCAGGTAACTGACATTTCAGACACAATATGGCCAAATATTTTGTTTATTTTGCTCCGTCTGCAAAAAGTTCCTAAAGAAGCCACATCTGGATAGAGTGATTCGTGTTGCAGCACAATATATAGATTGACCATTTAGTAATGGTTTCAATGTAACAAACTATTGGTAGAATTGAAATTTTATGTAGCAAATACAGACAAGTGGAGTGATATAATCATTGAAATGTACCAGTTCTGTTATATTACATATCAGCACTCTTGGAACGCTGCCCCTACTCCTACAATCAAATTAGTGGTTGTATAAATGTATATTAAAACATATTTCTTAGAGAAAAAAAGTCTTTGGTCATGGCACCACAAGCTAACTATTTAATTCTTTTCCTTTCGGCTGTTCCCTTCAGGGGTCGCCACAGCGAATCATCTGCCTCCATCTAGCCCTATCCCCTGCATCCTCTTCTCTCAGACTGACTACCTTCATGTCCTCCTTCACTACATCCATAAACCTCCTCTTTGGTCTTCCTCTCGGCCTCCTGCCTGGCAGCTCTAACCTCAGCATCCTTTTACCAATATATTCACTCTCCCTCCTCTGAACATGTCCAAACCATCTCAACCTGGACTCTCTAACTTTGTCTCCAAAACATCTCACATGTGCTGTCCCCCTGATGTACTCATTCCTGATCCTATCCATCCTCGTCACTCCCAAAGAGAACCTCAACATCTTCAGCTCTGCTACCTCTAACTCTTTCTCCTGTCTTTTCCTCAGTGCAACTGTCTCCAAACCATACAACATCGCTGGTCTCACTACTGTCCTGTACACCTTTCTTTTCATTCTTGCTGGTACTCTTTTATCACACAACAGACCTGACACTTTTCTCCACCCATTCCAAACTGCCTGCACATGCTTCTTCACCTCTTTTCCACACTCCCCATTGCTCTGGACTGTTGACCCTAAGTACTTAAAATCCTGCACCTTCTTTACCTCTTCTCCCTGTAACCTCACTGTTCCACTTGGTTCCCTCTCATTCACACACATGTATTCTGTCTTGCTGCAACTAACCTTCATTCCTCTTCTCTCCAGAGCAAACCTCCACCTCTCTAGAGTTTCCTCCACCTGCTCCTTGCTCTCACTACAGATCACAATGTCATCCGCAAACATCATAGTCCATGGAGATTCCTGTCTGACCTCATCTGTCAGCCTGTCCATCACCACCGCAAACAAGAAGGGGCTCAGAGCCGATCCTTGATGCAGTCCCACATTCACCGTGAACTCCTCTGTCACACCTACCGCACACCTTACCACTGTCCTACTGCTCTCATACATATCCTGCACCACTCTAACATACTTCTCTGCCACTCCAGACCTCCCCATACAATACCACAGTTCCTCTCTTGGCACCCTGTCATACGCTTTCTCTAAATCTACAAAGACACAATGCAGCTCTTTCTGACCCTCTCTGTACTTCTCCATCAACATTCTCAAAGCAAATATTGCATCTGTAGTGCTCTTTCTTGGCATGAAACCATACTGCTGCTCACAAATGCTCACTTCTCCCCTTAGCCTTGCTTCCACTACTCTTTCCCACAACTTCATTGTATGGCTCATCAGCTTAATATCTCGTAGTTTCCATAACTCTGCACATCTCCCTTGTTCTTAAAAATCGGCACCAAAACACATCTCCTCCATTCCTCAGGCATCCTCTCACTCTCTAAGACCTCGTTGAACAACCTAGTTAAAAACTCTACTGCCATCTCTCCTAGACACTTCCATACCTCCACTGGTGTGTCATCAGGACCAACCACCTTTCCTCTCTTCATCCTCTTCAAAGCTCTCCTAACTTCACCCTTGCTAATCCTTTCTACTTCCTGCTCAACAATATTTGCCTCTACTACTCTTCTCTCTCTGTCATTTTCCTCATTCATCAGTTCCTCAAAGTACTCCTTCCATCTTTCCCTCACCCTCCTGTCACCTGTCAACACATTTCCATCTCTATCTTTAATCACTCTAACCTGCTGCACATCCTTACCATCTCTATCCCTCTGCCTCGCCAACCGATACAAATCCCTCTCACCTTCCTTACTGTGTAACCTTGTATACATGTCCTCATAAGCTTTCTGTTTGGCCTTTGCCACCTCTATCTTAACCTCACGCTGCATCTCCCTATATTCCTGTCTACTTTCCTCCGTCCTTTCACTGTCCCACTTCTTCCTAGCTAACTTCTTCTTCTGGATACTCTCCTGAACTTCCTCATTCCACCACTAAGTCTCCTTGTCTTCTTTCCTCCTTCCAGATGACACACCTAGCACCTTCCTACCTGTCTCCCTGATCACTTTGGCTGTAGTAGTCCAGTCATCTGGAAGCACCTCCTGACCACCTAAAGCCTGTCTCAACTCCTCCCTGAAAACCACACAGCACTCTTCCTTTTCCAACTTCCACCACTTTGTCTTCTGCTCTGCCTTTGCTCTCTTCATCTTCCTCACCACCAGGATCATCTTACACACCACCATATGCTGTCCATATGCTGTCTAGCTACACTCTCCCCTACCACTACTTTGCAATCGCTAATCTCCATCAGATTACAGTGTCTACATAAGATATAGTCCACCTGTGTGCTCCTGCCACCACTCTTATATGTCACCCTGTGTTCCTGCCTCTTCTGAAAGTACGTGTTCACCACAGCCATCTCCATACTTTTAGCAAAGTCTACCAACCTCTGTCCTTCTGGGTTCCTTACCTGAAGACCAAACCTGCCCATCACTTCCTCATCCCCACTATTCCCTTCACCAACATGTCCATTAAAGTCTGCCCCTATCACCACTCTCTCACCTCTGGGAACACTCTGCATCACTTCCTCAAGCTCGCTCCAGAATCTGTCTTTCTCCTCTTGCTTACAACCTACTTGTGGAGCGTAAGCACTAACAACATTCAACATCACACCTTCAATTTCCAGCTTCAGACTCATCAACCTATCTGACACTCTCTTTACCTCCAGAACATTCTTCACAAACTCCTCCTTCAGGATCACTCCTACTCCATTTCTCTTCCTGTCCACACCATGATAAAACAGTTTAAACCCTGCTCCAATGCTTTTAGCCTTGCTCCCTTTCCACCTGGTCTCCAGGACACACAGAATGTTGACTTTCCTCCTCTGCATCATATCTACCAGCTCTCTGTCTTTACCTGTCATCGTACCAACATTCAAAGTCCGTACTTTCAGTCCTAAACTCCTGCCTTTCCTCTTCTCTCTCTGCCTACGGACATGCCTTCCTCCTCTAACACACCTGCCTCCTCTCCTTCTTCGACCAACAGTAGCCCAATTTCCACCAGTGCCCTGTAGGTCAACGGCACCGATGGCGGTCGTTGTTAACCCGGGCCCCGACCGATCCGGTATGGAAGTCATGTTAGTGATTCGCATATTGAATTTGGCAAAAATTTTAGGTCGGATGCCCTTCCTGACACAACCCTATCTATTTATCCGGGCTTGGGACCGGCACAAAAAGTACACTGCCTTGTGACCGCCTGTGGCTAGATAAATGTTGTTCCCTGACCGGGAATCGAACCCGGGCCGCGGCGGTGAGAGCGCCGAATCCTAGCCACTAGACCACCAGGGAAACACGTTTATATATTACTATCATTTCATTCAAGAACACAGAGGGTAAAAAAGCACTGGCTGTGAGTGGTCAGGAAATAAACATGGCTAGATAGAATAACTCACTTTTATTACTTGTAAATATAGCCAAGGTGACAGTTAAAAACAAAGAAGTGTGTGGGTAGGACCAACAATGGTGATCAGTGATTGCTCATAACCAGCAACTGTTATGTGAGCTAGGGAACCCTTTTGAATCTAGGACAGTTGCTAATGTCTGCTCTGAAAGTCTCTAAATTTGTCACTAGGCGCTTTTGTTTTTAAATAAAGTTGCTAAAGGTGTCTAAGAAGTTGCCAAATCTAGTGATAAATTTGCTAATGTAACCGGTCCGTTGCTGACCGCCGTTACTATCATCTGCGTTGTGTATAAGAAGACCCAGGACACTTTCACTTCTGTTCACCAAAAGGGGATTTATTGACAGTCACGCCCAGCATTAACTTCACTCCGTCTGTGGATTAACATTACGTCGTGGGCATTCCATAACGGGACAATCCTCTCCCAGCATAAACAATGCGAACTCTTGAAGTGTTTGATGAATTGTTTTATGCACCCGTCTGTGTCGACACCAAATTTCAGATGATGGGAATGTTGGACTCAGGATAGATGGCATGTACTTTCAGTGAAGCAGTAGAGAGCAGAATGCTGAGCGAAGATGTGTTGCCAAAGCCCACACCGTTGCCACAGGAAATAATGTTAATAGGATGTGGAGGTAAAGCAACTAAACCCAAATGCATGTATGAAGTTGAACTGAAGGTATATGGCGAAAGATGTTTAGTACCTGTTCTAGTTGTGCCAGGACAAAGAGATGACTTGATCATTTGTACCAACGTAATTAAGTTCCTCATGCACAGGATGAAGATCAGCAATGATTCAGATGTTTCAGAGCCATCTTCGTCATGTGAACAATTCTTGGATGTCATGGCAAGTACTTGCCGCTGGAGAGGTGGAGATCCCCCGACAAGGTTGGGACTGTTAAACTTCAGCAGTCAGTTACTCTAATGGCCAAACAGGAGCACCTTGTCTGGGGACGGCTGCCGAGTAATGCTGCTATGTCACCAGGAAGCAGTGTAATCGTGGAGACCACTTCTTCTAGATCCATGCCACGGGACATCATCATTGGCCGAGTTGTTACACCGTTGTGGGAGACCGTTGGGTTCCTCTAAAAGTTACCAACCTTTCAGACAGACCAGTCACCCTCAAGAGGAATCGTAAGCTTGCAGATGTGTTCCCGTGTCTAGCTGTTGAAGATTTTGACCTGTTGCAGGGTTTCAGTCATGTCCAGGTATGGTTTATCTGTTCTATTTTCCAATGTATTCATTTTGTATTAATTTGTTTGTTTTCCAATTCGTGGTTGGTTTAAGGCTGGCTGCGGGAGATTGTTTTCTGTGTTGAGATAGGTGTTTGTAATGATTGGTTTTGCACTTAATGTCATTACAATGTGTTTTATGCCTTTTATTTAAGTTATTTTATCATTGTAATGTTTGCTCAGACCACGCTGAGCGCGCTGAGGAGAGGTGGAGAAAAATCACAGACGATCATTTTTTCATGCTGTATTCTTTAATCTGTCCAGTGCCATTTAGAGGCCCCAGAATAAACTCTCCAGATCAACAGCCGTTCCAGTTCTCCCATGTCTTCTGTTACACAACGCGGATCGTAATGGTGGTCAAGAGTTGGCCGGTTACACTAAGTTGACAACACTGGTCATTATATTTTAGTGGTCCTTAATGTAGGGACTGGAGAGTCCTAGGGGTCTGTGATCTTTATTTATTTATGCTTGTACAGTGGTGGCAATCACCAATCACTATTATCAAAGGTAATACATGTATTACTAATCTAACTCTTATAGTCATTTGCCTATTTGACTGGGCATTTGAATTGAATGGGTTTAATACAAACCCTCAAAAACAAGTAGGCCTAAAAGTGATGTCAACTTGGACCTAATGTATTCTGTTGATGGAAACTCCAGGAATTATACACAAATAAGTTGTCTAATGTTTGAGTAGTCGGATTATGTGCATAAAAAAAAATCTATGCTGATGGTTTGTGGGATTTATTTTATAGTAAAGCGGCCCTTGCTTGAGAACCCCTGCTGCAGTTGCACAATAAATAATTCTGGCCTATCAGTTGCTATATACAGTTTGTATATATAAATATATACAATGCCTTGCAGAAGTATTCAACCCCCTTAGAAGTTATCAGATTCATATGGATTACAAATGATGCTTATCCTTATCCTTCATTTTCACTCCTGTCCTTCAGACTAACAATCTCTTCAATGATTGTTCAACTGAGGTGTTTTTTATTCAGAAAATGGGGGCTGATTTATTATTTCACAGGTGAAGGCCGATTATAAGTACATTGTGTCCCCCCTTAAGACAATATCTTTCATCTGGCCATGAATCAATGAAAGAGTCCAGGAAAATGCTTCAAATGTTTTGGTCATGGCCTACCACACCATAATCAGTCTGCTGTAATAAAAAAAATATATAAAGAGAAGGTTCACATCTGGCACAAATGCAAAAGCTTTATTAAAATATTCACTGCAAAACATTAAAGCCTGATTGGCTAGGATTTGTTATCTTGTGCATCTGTTATATTTTGTGATGCATTGAAGGTGCTGTCTGGTGGACGCTGAGAGTCAAAAGGAATGAAGAAGTCACGGGCAAAAGAGAAAACATCCTGAGGTTTTCTTAACAGCAGCATTTGTAGGAAGTCAGCCAGTAGTGCTTTAAGCTCAGGGTGCTGTCTAACATAGGAGGAGTGATCAGCCTTCAGCTCTTCCTGCAATAAAGAGATTAAGAGGGACAGAAAGATACTTAGCCTGTGTTCTTACCATGCAAATCAGTTACTATATTGGGATAGTGCTATTGTATCCAATGTATACTGCACAGTTATTTTGATCTGTTCATAGAGGCTTGGTAAAAAGTTATTATATTAGTCATTACTGACAACAGAAGTTTATTTCAAATTAGGCTTATTTGGATACTCTTCATGAACTTTCTGACTTCCCCACCAATTCCCTTTTGGGGAAATCCCTGTCACCATCAGTGAAGTATGCCAGATGTGATGATTGTGAGTCAACATGACCGTAGATGGAGCAGAACTTTCCCAAAAGGCAAACATCTGTGGCAAACATGACAGCTAGAATAACTGTCATTACTCTGCTAGCTAATTCACAGGCTATTAAGTGCTCTGCTATGCACTACTGAGTCATATGGGCAGTCTATACAGGATTTTGGAGTTTTTGTGTGACTGTTGAGGCCAAAAATGCTTGATTCTGCTGCAGATTTATAAAAAATTTGCGAGGCAACTTGTGTTTTTTGTGCTTTTTTGCAGAAAACTACTTGAACTGGCGAAATTGCAATTGCACGAAATTGTTTTGCATGGTCTTTCACAGTGATGTTTGTTGGTAAATGAGACCTTTCAGCTGTACTCATGTTCGATGCATGTGAATCGAAGTGGGCTTTGGCTGAATGTGCGTTGTGATGATGTCAAATGATGTTTCTTTGCCCAAATCTGCAGAAAATCTGCTGTAAATTTGAAAAATTGCAAGCTCCAGCGAATATTGCTGCGTTTTCTTGATAATTTCTGCCATCACAAAATCCTGGAGGGACTGTATGGGGATGTTCAAAAGGGAGTGTGAAAAATGGTACTCCAGGGTTAAAAGACTTTCTCACACATTGGCTATGTTATAGGCAATAGCGGTATATGCGGTTTTATGGTATATGCTATTGTTGGTACAACATATATTCTGGTTTCAATCATAGATTAGATCATTGAATTTACTTGAAGAATATAATTTGTTTCTAATCATGGATGGCTACCTTTCTGTCAAGAAACTTCGAGTACAGCTCGATGTCCTCTTCCCAGACCAGGGGCTTCTTCTCACAGACTGACTGATCTCTCTCATCTGAAAACAAAAAAAAACCCAGATGTATTTTATGTCATGTTTCTGACACAGATATAATCATTGGAAAGAAAGGGAACAATATACAGACCCTCACCGACTACAGGAGGAAGCTGTAGGAGGTTCATTGTTACTGATGAGCCCACCTGCACTCTGCTGGCTAAATGTCTGGAATTAAAAACAAAAACAAACAAAAAAAAAGTCATAAAAACATAACACAAGTCTCATGACTCCTTCATGAATTAATATATTTTATACTTTGACTAGTTACAGTAAACAGAATGTTTGACTGTTTTTAGTGACAGAACAGATCTAGAGTTGTATTCCTTATTCAAGAAAGAGGAAGAGGTCCTACCCATCTGGCAGGAAGTAGCACTGCCAGGTTGCAGGGATTTTTTCTGCCGAGGAGACAGTCCTCTCAATGCCAAACACCTCCACCACCTCTTTGCCAACCACCTGCTTCTTGACCTCCAGCTCCCTCTGAATTAGGGTGAAACAGGCTTTTAATTATTACTCTTATAATAAATATTGAATATTGAAGTGGAGAGAATCAACGGATATATTTTATTAAGGCTTGCATCATGAAGACCAAGGTGCTATCAAAACAATTCCAAGAAAACATTTTGAAAAAGTATCAATCGAGGTTTGATTATTTAAAATAAAATCCCAAACTTTGAACAAAGGTCAGTGAGCAGGTAAGGAGAGCATTAGTCAGAGAACCACCAAAGAGGCCAAGGATAAATCTCAGTATGGTGCTACCACCATGATGCTTCACTGTGGGGATGGTGTTCTCAGGATGATGAGCAGTATTGAGTTCCCAAAAAAAGTAGAACTTTCTTCCATGGCAGTAAAGTTCAATTTTGGTCAAATCAGATGTAAGAACCTTTTCAATGTTTGCAACTCCAAATGGGATTTCGTATGGTTCGCCACTCTTCCATATGGCCTTGCTTTGTGGAATGTCTAGTCTATGGTTGTCCAGTGTTGAGCTGTGGATCTCTCCAGCTCCTTCAGAGTTACCCTTGGTTACTTCTCTAAATAATGCCCTCCATTCCTAGTTACTGACAATTTTTTGTTGGATGGCCTCCTCTAGGAAGAGTCATATTCTTTCCATTTTTATGCCTCTGCCACTAAATGGTGACGGAATTATGTTTTCAGCTTGTCCATACTGTATGTGCGTCCATCTATCTGGCTGAGTTTCTTGTAATAAGTATTCATATGTATTTATCCCTCAAGGCTAACTCCAATTTTATTCGCCACATACATTAAAAATTGATTAGGAATTTATCTTGGTGCTTGTTCCCAGCACACCACATCAAATAAAACATATCAGTCAACATACAGTCATATCATGAGTACTTAACATGAGTACTTGTCTATCATGATGAACAAGTGGATTTACAATAATGTACAGAGAAAGTGTTGTGTACAAGAACCTGAGAAGGACCTTAATATTAGCACAAAAAATAATAGTACAAAACAGCTGGAGTTGGAGAGGGCTACAGCTTTGATGGGAGAAACTGTTCATAGGACAAACACTCCACAAAGCTATGCTTATGAAAGAGTCCATTTCAGTTCTAGGTTGTATAACTACAAAATGTGAAAAGGTTCAAGGAGAGTGAATACTTAAGGCACTACAGTACGGTGCAAAAGTTTTAGGCACCATATTTTTTTAGTACAAACTTTGTTATAGATTTTTTATTTTATGACTTCTACATTATCAAGTCAGTACAAAAAACATTTTAGATTCTCAAACATTAGTTTTCTAGCACAAAATTAAATGTTACCAAAAAATGTCTGTGTGTCATTAAAGAAAGCAGCGTATTACATAAGAGACACTTTTCAGACAAAAAAACCCACAATGAAGGCTGCTGGGATTTGCTGCAAAAATAAGAAGCGAAAGTGCGAAAGTCTCCAGAAGAACTGTGGCTGGTTCTGCAAGATGCTCAATAAAACTTACCAGCTACTTTCCTTATAAAACTGCACAAATTGTACCGGAGACTACTATTTTTTTTTAAATAAAATAAATTTATTTACACCAAATATTGACTTTGTTTATTTACTACTGTTTACTGCTCTTTACTGTATTTTTTTTTAATGTAGAAACATTTCATTTCATTATTTTGAAGGCATCTTTGCTCTACAGCGTTTCTTTGTATGTGCCTAAAACTTCTGCACAGTACTGTATAACTCTCATATTCTCAGATGAAAAAAAAAAAATACAGGCAGTAACAAAAAAACAAAAACAAAAACCAATATAGCTACATACGTAGGTTGCCACACCAATCTGGGTGTCGGCATCAAATGACAGGAATGTCAAATTTTCTGGAACTTTCTTCTTTTGAGCCAAAATGCGCAGGATCAAGAGGTTGGAGGCTTCAGACACGAAACCTTGTAGAGAATGCAGAGGAAATTTGAATGCTTGCTTCTTCACTTCCTACCAGAAAGCAGAAATTTACAAAAAGCAGTTAACTGACTTTGATACACTGGATATTTTTTATTACAATAGAAAATAAAGACAAAATCATGCATCTACTATAATCTTACTGTAAGGTTTTGCTCAGGCCTCATGCAAACACATGAAGATTTATAGTTTATTATTTATGTAGCATTAGAAAATGAAACCACTGTTCTTACGTCTTTCTCTGTGATGACTCCATTCACCACTAGATGACTGCCTTGCCTCACTATGTGTAGCTTCTTTTCCAGTGTGTGTTCCTGCAGCTGCAGCATTTACGACACGTTAATGAATAAATAAGCTACGTCTGAATATTTTCTAGGATTAAGTATTAGCTGTAATAGACAGATAGATAGATAGATAGATAGATAGATAGATAGATAGATAGATAGATAGATAGATAGATAGATAGACAGACAGACAATCAAAATCATTTAACCTCCATTGCAAATCAGGTTTATTGTCAAAATTTACAGACTTTCAGCTGTTTGCAATGAACAAATCAAAACAAAAGCAATTGAAATAGTTCAACACAATGAATGCTTCAAGTGGTTTCCCCAAATTCACTCGAGGGTTTTTCATTACCTGCCTTCTCAGAAATCTGGTTGCAGCCATTGATAGCTTCCTTTTTCTGCCCCGTCCAGGTATTTCATGTATTTTCTGCCCCTAGCCAGTTCAGGTATTTCATGTGCTCCAGCTCAAGCACACCTGTGCAACTAATGAAGCCCTCGATTAGTTGCATTGTGTGCTTGAGACAATTCCTGTTTTGCATATTTGTGCTGTTGTGAGGGATTCCATTCAGGGGGTTGAATAATTTTGAAACTGGAGAAGTCATTATAAATTGCATTTTCAGTTGAATTTGGGGAAACCACTTGAAGCATTCGTTGTGTTGAACTATTTCAATTGCTTTTGTTTGATTTGTTCATTGCAAACAGCTGAAAGTCTGTAAATTTTGACTATAAACCTGATTTGCAATGGGGGTTGAATAATTTTGATTGCAACGATAGATCAATAGATAGATAGATAGATAGATAATACCTTCATATATTCATCATGATTCTCTTCTAGTGTGTCAAGGCTCCTGGATACATAAGCTGACAGTGGTAGATTCAAGTACAGTTTGTAAAAAGATTTGCACAGAATGACAAAATAACTCAGCTGGTTGGAATTTGCATAACCTTATTCAAAGAAGAGGCCATGGTGCTGTGCTGGACTCACCCGTAATAGAAGTGCCACACGGGATGTTGTCAATTGCTCCATGGCTGTTAGCGTGTACCAAATAACAAGGTTCATCATTATAGCTGGCCTTCTGTACACTAACACAGAACTCTCCTAGCTCTCTGCCAGTGTCTGAAACCGTCACCATAGAGTCCACAAACAGGCACTGATCTACATCTTCAGGTCCTGAAAGACCAATAAGAAACACCAACCTTTTCAAAGTCGATTTTAATAGAATTTGGACATTCTGATCAATATAGCTTTTTTTTTTTTATTATTATACTTGGACTGCATTCCTGCTTTACTTGCAAATCATGTTGGATATGTGAATATTTGTCTGCCTAATGAATACAAATGAAAGTACCCACACCAATTTAAAGGCTAGTACCAAGTTTATGGAAGTTAGCTGAACCTGCTTTGAAACTCAAAACCCAAACAAATACAGCCCAACCTTTCAGTGCCCCTAAACCCCTGCCACCAAAACATATGCATGCTGCTGACTAGGCTAGAAAAGCTGAATGCTAGTGGTGGAATTTTTGTTTAGAAGAAGACAGCATGTATTGTCACATATTAAAGTACAGTGGCATTCTTTTCTTTGCTTCTTTGTTTATCCTAGCTTGTTAGGAATCTAGGGTCAGAGGGCAGTTATGGGCCCAACAGTGGCGGCTTGGTAGTGCTGGGGATTGAAGTCACCTTCTGATGATCTTGATGAGTCTGGGACGCTATAAACAGTGGAGTCTAAGCTGTGAGAACATTATAAATTACAAATGTTCTGACTTAAAAGACGTCTGGTCTCATGCTGCAATTATAACACTACAATTTCCACCAGGAGCAATAAAATGTCTGTCTATCTATTTATCTATCTATATATCTACACTATATGGCCAAACGTATGTGGGCATATGTGTATTGAACATCCCATGCCAAAACCATGGGTATTAATGTTGAGTTGTTTCACCTTTGCCAATATAATAGCCTCCACTCTTCTGGTAAAGTTTTCCACTAGATTTTGGAACATGATTGTGAGGATTTGTACCCATTCATCCACAAGAGGTTGGGCACTAATGGTTCTGTGCAGGCCTGCACAGTTTGGGGAAGGCCCACATATGGGTGTGATGGTCAGGTGTCCACAAACATTTGGCCATATAGTGTAGCATTTCAAGAGATAAGAAGATCTTGTAGCTAAACATTCCGATATAATGCAAAGTTACCTTAAATATTCTTAAACCGTTATGTTAAAAGATAGACAGACAGACAGAATATAGGGACAAAAAATTATGTGGACACCTGACCCGCACACCCATATGTGGGCCTTCCCCCAAACTGTTGCTACAGAGTTGGAAACACACAGTTGTACAGGATGTCTTTGTATGCTGTAACATTACAATCTCCCTTCCCTGGAACTAACAGGCCCAAACATTTTCCAACCATGAAGGACCATGAAGACATGGTTTGCCAAGGTTGGTGTGGAAGTGGCCTGCACAGAACCCTGACCTTTGGGATGATCACTGCCTGACCTCACTAATGCTCTTGAGGCTGAATGAGCCACAAATCCCCACAGCCATGTTGCAAAATCCAGTAGAAGGCCTTCCCAGATGAGTGGAGGTTGTTAAAACAGCAAAGAGGGGACTAAATCTGGAATGGGAGCACATATGGGTGTGATGTTAAGGAGTCCACAAACTTTTGCCCGTACAGTGTAGTTCTGGTCTTGTATCACCAGTTTGGATACATTGCATCACTACAAAAATAGCTTAAAACACAAATCTGAAATCATGAGCTAATCTGTAAGCTATTTCTTAGTATTTTCAATGTTTGTCCACCATCATATCACACTGGAGAAAATTGCACCTAATCACTATGACAACTAATAATAAAGTAAAGACAGGTGAAAAAGTAAACAGGTGAAAAGTCAGACTCTAGTCGTAAGAGTACAGCTCAGTGCCAAAGACTTCTGTCATTACCAGATGGTAACTGTTTCAGACTAGTACTGATCACTGATCCCAGAACAGGCGGCTCTGATAAAATGACCATTTCATACAGTTTAGACAGGATTCTGGGCTCAAATTATAAAGATGATGATGATGATGATGATGATGATGATAGGAAAGTCACTTACCGATGTTGGAAAGAAACTCTAATGCTTCGTTCGAGGCTTTTAGTTCTTCTGTCTTTTCATGCAACAGCGCAGTTTCCTTCATATCTATCAGTTTAAACATTGATTTTAAACAGTTTACGACAGAGTGCAGTACGTCTGAATCAACTACACTGCCACGCGTTTCTTTAAACCCTCCCCAAACAAAACAGCTAGTTAACAGCTAGCAGATGGTGTTGTGTATAGCTAGCAGATATTATGTGCCGCTTTATTGGAACCTTTGTTACACACACATGCAAACAGACCCCCCGGTTGCTTGCTAACAGTAAATGTGCCAAGATTTAACAAGCTAGCTAAATGTACAAAACGTCACGTTTGAGAAAACACAAAGGATAATAAAAGTTGTGAAGTTGCAAAGATGTTGCGCTCATTTCCCAAACTCGCTCGAGTCCTTGGTATCCATGGCGACGATGAGTCGAACATGTACCTTACCGTAAATCTGTTTGTAGTTGCGCAGATGATAATCCTTCAATTCACAACAGCGAGACTGGCTGTATGCCATAATGCATTAATTCATTAATAACTAGATTATAATATTATGAAATGATTGTATTTACTAGGGAAAGCCATAAACAGGTACACTGTGTATGTTGTTTGTTACAGAAATGCTACCACAAGCACACTTCCAGAATTCTACACCATGGTTATTGCTGTTACCATACACCTTTTAAGAGATAACAAAAATCAGAGTTGTTCGGTTTAATGTTCACAGAGGGGGGAAAAAAGTGGAGTACATTTAGTACCAGTACCATTGTTAAAAAGGCTAATTATTAAAATTACTACATCTCTGTTTACGGTGGCTACAGTTCTAGGTTAGCTTTGCACAGAACAATAGCATTTTTATCAAGACCTACCCAATAGGTGCACATTGTAGGTGCCAAAGGTATGTGGACAGCTCTCCTAATGATTGACTTTTGGTGTTTCAGCCACACTCACTGCTGACAGGTGCATGAAATCAAGCACATAGCCAAACAATCTCCACAGACAAACACTAGCAGTAGAATGAGTCATACTGAAGAGCTCAGTGACTTTAAACCTGGCACTGTCATAGGTTGCCACCTTTGTCACAAGTCAGTTTATGAAATGTCTGACTTGCTAGATCTGTCCTGGTCAACTGTAAATGCTATTATGGTGAAATGGAAACATCTAAAAACAACAACAGCTTAGCCATGAAGTGGCAGACCATGCAAACTCAAAGAGCAGGGCTGAAGAATGCTGAACTGTGTACCATGTGAAAATTGCCTAGCCTCTGTTGCATCATCAGCACAAGAACTGTGTCAGGAGCTTCATGAAATGGGTTTCCATAGCCAAGCAGCTGCACACAAGCCAAAGATCTCTATGCGCAATAGCAAGCGTCAGAGTGGTGTGGAGTGGTGTATAGCACATCGCCACTGGACTCTAGAGTTGTGTAAATGTGTTCACCTTTCACTATCTGGCAGTCTGATAGACGAATCTGGGTTTGGCAGATGCCAGGAAAATGGTATCCACTGGAATGGATAGCACCAAGAGTAAAATTTGGTGGAGGACGGATAATATTCTGGGGCTGTTTTCAGGGTTTAGGCCCCTTAGTTCCAGGGAAGGGTGGTGTTAATGCTACAGCATACAAAGCCATTTTAGACAACTGTATGTTTCCAAACTTGTGGTAACAGTTTCCCGAAGGCCATTTCCTGTCCCGTTATGACTGTACCCCTGTGCACAAAGTGAGGTCCATAAACACACAGTTTGATGAGTTTGGTGTGGAGGAACTCCAGTGGCCTGCACAGAGCCCTGACCTCAACCCCACTGAACACCTTTGGAATGAATTTGAAGTCGATTGCAAGCCATGCCTTCTCATTCAACATCAGTGCCTGACCTCACAAATGCTCTTTTGACTGAATCAGCACAAATTCCCACAGACACAATCCAAAGTCATGAAGAAAGTGTTTCCAGAAGATTGGAGGCTGTTAAAACCAAAAAAAAGGGGTCATCTGTCCATCAATGGAAATGGAAGACCATTGGACCATAACAGTCTTCCATCCTGAAGACTTTCCCATGGTGAAACTATGGGATTATTACTGCTAGAACATGCTGACACTGGAGACTCCTTCCTTAAATGTTATATTTCTTTAGAATACATTAACATTATTATTTTTTTTTTTTTTACATTTATTACTAGATTATGTCAGTTGGCCATGTAACTGCTGTGTAGAGAATGGTCCACCGCCCAAATAGTATCTGGTTGGTAATGGTCTCTCTGATCAACCAATTGTGCATAACAAATGGGCTACAGTAAATAAGTGTATACATACAAAGTGCCTCTACACTGTAGGTATACCTAATGAAATGGCCTGTGAATAAGGGTATAAGGTAGATGTATTGTACATAATTCATAACACAAAGTGGCTACTAGTTATATAAATCAGTTCATATGGAAGCTTTAATCAAAACAAACATAGAGTACTGTTCTGTACAGAGCTAGTAATGTTTACATTTTCTATATTTTAAATATAGAAACTAAGCAAGGTTAGAATAGAAATCACTACAAACTCAGAAAAAAAAAAAACTCCCACACAGTCATCTTAGCCTCAGTGTTCAACCAACTGTATCTCAATAATGCCAATATAAAGCATAGTATCAGTGTGCAAAATCTAGCATTTACATTTCACATCAAAGTCTGCATTTCTGCGTGTGATCTCCTTCTGGAGCAATACCAGGCACTCTGAGTGAGGAATTACAACCAGGCCAATTGGAATGGGTTTATATTGGTTTCTTCCTCCTAATCTAAGCACCTATAGTGGCACCTATCGGCCCTTGTAAATGTCCTTTCGTCTGCGTAGCTCCTCTAAAACTCGGGCCCTATACAAGGTCCAGTCCTCATCTTGGTTCTGCTGCAGGCCCAGAGCTTGATGAAGATCCAGAGCGTGGCTCCTCAAAAACGGATTGTACTGCTTCTCTTCTTCAAGAGTAGATGGGCTCTAGCATGAGATAAGGATTGTTATTTTTTTAAATGATAACTCAGGGGACATGGACATATAGGTTCACTGTGGGCTATGTTCCAGTGAGATCATATCTTCCTTCCTGAAACTAACCAGATACACAGTACTGTGCAAAAGTTTTAGGCACCTTATTTTTTTTTTAGTACAAACTTTGTTATAGATTTTTTATTTTATGACTTCTACATTATCAAGTCAGTACAAAAACATTTTAGATTCCCAAACATTAGTTTTCTAGCACAAAATTAAATGTTACAGAAAAATGTTTGTATGTCATTAAAGAAAGCAGCAAAGTCAAAGTCTCCAGAAGAACTGTGGCTGGTTCTGCAAGATGCTCAATAAAACTTACCAGCTCATTTCCTTATAAAACTGCGCAAACTGTACCGGAGACTACTATTTTTATTTTTATTTGTATTTTTTTGTCACTCCAAACATTAACTTTGTTTCATTTACTACTGTTTACTGCTCTTTACGGTATTTTTTTTTTTAATGTAGAAACGTTTAATTTCATTATTTTG
The DNA here is from genome assembly GCA_023630585.1 of Cranoglanis bouderius. Taxonomy (NCBI): domain Eukaryota; kingdom Metazoa; phylum Chordata; class Actinopteri; order Siluriformes; family Cranoglanididae; genus Cranoglanis; species Cranoglanis bouderius. The sequence goes on along the minus strand of CM042560.1, from coordinate 7,469,627 downwards.
AAGGCATCTTTGCTCTACAGCATTTCTTTGCATGTGCCTAAAACTTTTGCACAGTACTGTATACAGTATAGTATACATATAAATATTAATCTCATTTATCCATAGCATAACGACAGAGGCAATCGGAGTAAAGCTAAATGAACTGCAGAAGACTCCCTCACTGTGCACAGTCGTTGACCTCGTCGTTGCAAGACCCACTGTAACTTCTGTTCCCGTGCCACATTGCCAGGCTCCACCTCTGCAGCAAACAACAGGTTATCTTCAGCATACTCATGACCTAAAAAAAAAAAGAGGTTACAAAATTCAGCATAAATTCCATCACTGGCACTCCTCTCTTGTCCCTTTATAGCTATGTCAGGGCTCAGGTATAACTTGGATACTACATGAGCTATTGCTATCATCACTGAAAGACAGATCAACAGGAAAGCTGTAAAAAATTATGAGTTAGATGCAACACATTAGAGCCTTACCAGGCCAGAGTAGAGTATCGCCGTTCAGTGAGCCAACTGTGTCCAGTGATGATAACATTGTTGAAGCAGTGCCTTCAAACATTCGCCCTAAAAAGGCAAAGAATGTTTTAATGACCCTCATGGTATGGGGCAGGCTTTAAAGACTTTGCCATTTCTACAAGGCATTTTGTTGAACTCTAAATATGTATAAAAAAATCTACTAGTAATCACAAATTCTAACATGAACTACATAAGTATAACATGTATATTAAGAGCTAACTACAATGTTACATTTAATAGACTGTAGTTACAAAAATCTACAAATTAACATGCAACTAATGGATACCGATTGGGCCTCATTTCTCAAGCTGGATACAAACTAATATATTCGTAAGTCATTCACATGAGCATTTACACAAGAAATGTTGTGTTTATACAAATCCAGTTTGTTCAGAAATACGTTCAAATACTTCTGTGTGCCTGAGTTTGTGTAAATTAACATAAGAGACTCATTAATGTCAACCTCGATTGCTAGGCTAGTATGATTGGAGTGAGTTACTGCAATTTTATATACAGGTTATGTTGACAAGTTTAAATAGTTTATTTATTTTAACTGCACACATTAATTTAGTGTAAATTTTGTAAAACATTGACTTGAACGAAAAAAACAAACCCACAACTTAAGACTAATTAGAATAGCCAATCAATTAGTACAACATAAAAGTGTCGAGGTGTGTTTGTTTATTGCGGTGTTACTGGAATATTTAGCGCACGTCACCCTTAGGAGGTGCTTTTTCGCCATTTAGTCACCATTTAGTCACCATTTTGTCATTTTCAGCTCTGTGTACTTTGCCTTTTGTGGAGTTTTGTGGCTGTCACTAAATAAGAATCAGCTGTGCCGTGATTGTGTTTGGTAATTTATGGCCGATTGGAATTTTATCAAAATACACATCTGAGTATGAAGAAAATTAGCAAAACTTTTGTAAATCTGACAGGAAGTTTTTACATGGTTTGGCCTACATAAAAATTGACATGCATCTTTACTAAAAGGTTGATAAATGAGGCCCACTGTATATCCAAAGACAAGAGCTTTGATATAAGAGTTCTTATTAACCAACTTGCTACTTGCAGCCACCTCTACATGGCCACTGAGACTGTATGAACACTCAAAAATAATTTGAACTGCCATTTGGAACTTTTCTGGTACAGACAGAAATTAACTGTAACATTTGGAGCCATTAATACAATTCCATTAATACTATAGCACAAATACTTCAGCCATTCTTAAACACAGAGAGCAAAACCTAACGAAATGACTAAAGTCTGCTTGATGTCCAACCAAAACAAGTAGTAGCTATATAATCAGCTGTTGGACCTGACATGGCATGAAAGCAACATTTAAAGAACAATTTTTGACAAAACAACTAGATGCAGCCTTAGTAGAAGAGCATTATGGTATGCAGTTATTTGAGGTGTTTGGATCCTCAGACTTACCACATCCTGAGAGGAAAAGCAGGTCTCCTGAGAAGACGCTGCTGGGACCCCCGAACGTTCTACCATCCAGGAGGTAGATCATGTGACCCACAGTATGGCCAGGGGTGTAGAAAGCCCTAAACTGCAGCCGTGTCCCAACAGTTATGACATCCTTGTCTGCTAGAGGGCTAAACAACCCAGACAGAGTGCTTAGAGTTATATTTAGCAACACTTAGTACCACTACTAAGCACAGCAATGTCTGTCATAAAAATGTTGAGATAATGTGGGGATCTTTAAAGCACAAGTATGAGGCTGAATGTCAGAATCCACTGGTGAAATGCACTTACTGTGTAAGAGCAGGGATGTTATCCATAGCATTTCCATACACTCTACACGAGCTGTGGTGCCTTTTTAGAGCTCTGTTTCCTCCACTGTGGTCCCTGATAAAGAAACATGTGCACACACATACGTACCACATGTTTACATGAGGTAATCGTGCACATATGAAATGTAAGCTTGTGAGAGAGATCCATGGTTTACATTCCACATTACTGTCCAACAAACACATCAAGGCCAGATGTGGATTTATTTCCTTGACCTTGACTTGCCTGATCATGGCTTAGATTAGAAGGCGACTCAAAAACTAAAAAAAAAAAAAACTGGTACAAGGCCAGCAGCTCCTTTCTCTACTCACCAGTGTTTGTGTGTGCAAAGAATGGCTTCTAAAGTCACCCCTTCCTCTTCCAGACAACTCTGTGTGGATGTAAATGAGCAAATCATGAAATCAGACAAAGGTTCTTCTGCGCGCATATGCTACTAAAAACAAGGTCTTATGTGAGTACCCAAAATCTCCAATAATTATACTTAATCAGGCTTACAGTACAGCACGAAGAAACAAAATCAACCCTGTTGCTTTCATTATGGAATTCCAAACACAAAGGCACACTAAAAGTAAATGAATATATAAATTGAAATGCCTTGGAAAACATTTGTCAGAAAGCAGGGATGTTTTTTTTTTTTCCCCGAACAGTGTCCTCCAACAGTTTCGGAGGACGCACAGCCTTACCTGGACAGAGCGAGGATCAGCAGGGTCCACCACCACGGCAAGATCCGATGCCGTGTCAACGATCACATAGCTGTAGTTGTCAGACAGGATGGGTAATGGAATGATCTTGATACCTACAATAACACAAGTATAATGACAAGTAAGAAGGTGTTTAGTCGAGTATATATACACTGGTAGTAGCACTGGTGAAAGCTCAAATCTCTGGATAAGTCTAGATACATTTTCTATTATAACAGCTCTGGCAGTAGCTCCTGCTGTACTTCAAATGATAGGTTTATTTTAATGTGCTTACTCTAACACATTACAGTTTCTATAGTACATGGAGTTGCATGGCATACGCTCGTAATCTAAGCCTAATAATAAATGGATTAAAAATGTGTTGTTATTTAATAAAGAAAAACATATAATCGATGATATGGTGAAGCTTTCTGAAAGTAGACATTTATTTAAAACTCATGGAAGAAATCTCATGGAAGTGTCGGCACTTTGTAACAGTCAGTAAGTTTCCTGCCACAGAGAGTCTTTAGAACAGTGGACTTCATTTCTCAGAAACACGACAAGTTTATTTATTTTTTTGGCTTATTAACTTAAAGAGAGATTAAAAAAAGAGGCTGGTGAGGGAACGCAGTTTATTGCTGCTCGAAAAGTAATAACAGGAAATTACTTGTCTTTTGCATGTTCCATGACATTAACTATAACCATAAACAATTAAAAAGCACAACAAACCCTTTACATGGTGAATTTTTGACATTTTCTACTACATATATAGTTTGGAAAACTACAGACCACTACAGATATTACTCCTCACCGTTTATTGTTGTGGGCTCAGTTCTAGAGTGGCCAGTCGGGTACTTCTCCCTTGCTTTTCTCATCTGGCGCTTGTAAAACATGTAGCCGAGTTTGGTCCGTGTGTATAGGGAGTACCTGGACAAAAACAAACCATTATGACTTTAATACTTCGTTAGAAATTCTTCTTCTTGACTTGATGTTTAACAACCTTAAAACTTTGTGGTGGGGAACATTTCTAATTGCCATCAACATATAATCATAGCCTATACAGGTGACATGTTATACATGTGACATTTAGTGGTATGTGTTAGCTCCTAAATCACCATATAAAACAAAGTGCTTTTTGTATTTTGGTTTAAATGCAGTTTGATTTATGGCAAAACATTGCTAACTCAGGTATTGATATCAAAGTCAGAATTATAGTACTATTCCGAATAGGGCAGATAGCGCTTTCCTCAGAGAGTGTTTTATGCAGCAGTTCGAAAAGACGCAGAGGTTGACTTCATGTCTCTAGGAAGAAGCACATGCTAGCCCCACCCTCCCTGGTTGGTAGCTGTAGTGTGATAGGGGATTATCTCGTGAGAGGGATGTGGCAAGACCAAACTGGGGAGAATATATTACTGTCTACCTGTTCATTTTGTTACCCAGTCAAATTCCTTACTCCAGTGGTTTTCATCTCTTTGAAACTCCCCAAAAAATATAGACTGGGTTTCGCAACCCCATCCCCCTTTGGACTCCATTTTATTCATTTTATCACCGGTGGGGACATGTTTTACCCCTGTATCATCAGACTGAATTTAATAAATGCATTTCCTATGCCTGACAGTAGGTTTTGCAATATAGTAAGACTAGCTACTGATACTTCATAAAGATGTTACGGATCTTGGGGGCAACAGTAATTCATGGGACACGTGTAGCCAGGAATTCATTTCAAGGGGATGAGGGAATATACAAAGTAAAGTCATCACATAATCTGTGCTAATATACTAAAGTGTGACATTCATGTATTCTGGGTAGAAACTACATAGTAGTAAGAGCAATGAGGGCACAAATTTGACTTGCTCATTTAAGCCATGATCAATCATTATCATCATCTTGATTTATTAATAACGTTGCCCTAAAATACCTTTAAGACAGTTCAACTGAATGTGATTAAAATAAGATGCTATTAATAGGAGAAAATGACATCTATGGTTCACTGTCACCTCCTGTAGTAAACCTGTGCTACTTCATTGACTGTTGCCTCAATATCCCTGAGCTCAGAGTGTAGTGAGCTGACTTTCAAAAAGAAACAGGAAAATGCATGATTCTGATTAGCTAGTCCTGTTTCTCACCAGTGGGTAGCTAATAAAATGTGATTACACAAACTAAGGCACCGGACATTCACTCAACTGAGGTTTGAAGCAGTTAAATATGGAATCGTAAAAATGTGATCACTCTACTGGCCCTTCATGAACATCATTATAGTACAATTGTTACTCAGAACATGTTATTTGACGCTGAATAACACTGTTTTGTGCAGCTATTGTGCTATAATGATATACAAAAACTGTATATATAATGAGCTGTGTTGTATGTGTTATGTTAATTATCCACATGTAACAATTTGGAACTGGATGATATTTCATGGGGAGTTCAGTCCCAAAATCCACCCCCATAGCTACGCTTCTGTCGGGATAGATGATTGATGTTGAAGCTGAGGATACTGATATATTACATATCCATGGTGAAATGTTTAAAAGTGTAAAGTGTAATGCCACTTGGGCATGTTAGCATGTTTCCAGTGTAGGAATTCAAATTAAAATACCCCATGTTTTGTTTTTTAAACAAATTGCACCTTGCTTATAATGACAATATGATGAATACTGACAATGTAAGGTTTAAAAATCCCACACAAAAGAACAATTATTGGATTTCTAGCTTCTCCCCTCCCCTTTTTGTTAAATATATAAGGACATCCAAAGACTCTGTACAAAGACTTTGTAAGAAAAATTTCCTTTAATTTCTATCACCAGTTTGTGGGCGGAGTTTTTCCCCAGGGCGGGCCCGTCCAACAGGCAAAACAGGCGGTCGCCTGGGGCCCCAAGGTTTTCCCGATTTCAGGTTTTCATGCAACGAGCAGAAAATTAGTCAAACACGTACGTACTCGCATGCACCTCATTAAATAACACACATCACAAAAAACAGTGAGGACTAAATAACTCATCCATATTACGCAAGTAAAAGGATGAGCTCTAGAACTCAAGTACGGTAATTATTCGTATCCACGTGAGTCCACGCTTAGTTCCAAAATGCTCAATGCTCACGTTTAACAGAAATGCGGGGAAATGTCCTATTTTAGTCTTTGGAGCCGCTTACTCTTTAAGAATACGCACTAAGTATAAGCAGAAGTAAAATGCATGACAGAAAAGGCATTCTGTAAGAAAAAAAAAAAAAAGATAAGTCTCATTATTCTTGGTTGGAAAGTTCCCAATATTCTCATGACGATGGTAATAGCGACATCACTGAGTGATTAGTATTTCATAACACCATAAGGTGTTGACATTATTTATTGCTGTATTATTAGCCTTTCTGATACGATCTGTTGTCTGTGTGAATCGTGCTTATATATATATATATATTTTTTTTACATTTATTTACTTTTAAATTTAATTGTATTGAGTTGTGTTTTATGTATAATTATTTTGTTTTATTTTTCAAGTTCAAATATAATCTAATATATTTGTTTAAATATTTGTTTTTTATACATATAGTTCTGATACAATTGTTGTATTATTACATGGAATATGTTGCACTTAATATTTACACTTAAATATGGAAAATTTAATTGTTATGTGCTCTTCACTCGCCAAATTGCAGTGCTATGACAGGTTTTTTTTTTTGTTTTTGTTTTTTTTTACATCGGTGGGGCCCATATTCATGATATCGCCTAGGGCCCCACGGCCCCTTGGGCCGGCCCTGTTTTTCCCCATATGAAACCGTGATATTTTAAGACTAGGTTATCATACCCTGAAAATATCAAACCTTAACCATCCCTACTCTCACGATGCACAACTCTAGATCAAGACATAATGGAAGTGCAGTGATGTCTGTCCTAATCACACCTGCCTCTATCATCACCACAGCTCACAGAAATGAAACGACAGTGGGTACGGGGAGCTACAATATAAATAAACATTTAGATAGCGTTAATTCACCCCTTTTATTTCTATCGAGGACAGAAACCGTGACAACAATCAATGAATCTATGAATTATACAACAAGTATACCGACTTACGCTATCCAAAACAGAGATTTCTGCGTGCGCGCCATCAAATCCGCAACAAAGCCTCTTTTCCATGAGCTTCTCCCAGGACTTCTGAGGAGGCGGTAAATGCAAAAGCCTCCACAGATTGAGGCAGCAACCCCAAGTAAACACACCGTCCAGTTCGCAAACGCCATGACAATGGGCGTGGCCTCGGTTACGTCACTGCGTGGAAGTCAGGCTAAATCCCAAAGCGGTCATTAGAGAAACTAAAGTCCACTACATAGTGAGTAGCAGAACACACCCTATTATTCAGTGCGCTTATACAGAGAGCATGAAGCTATTTAGGATGTAACATCCGTCGTCGAAAGCATACAGGTAGGCCTATGGAGCTGGGCAGCTCTGGATGGCGTTTTACAACAAATACTACATGAATCTAACAATACATACAGGCTGTAGCCCTACTAAAGATGCATTAGCTTGATTTATAAACTCCAATTCAGTCCTACTGCAGTCTAGGTTATTAGATATAGGGTAAAGTCAGGTAAATGACACCTCTAATTTATGCAGTGTAATCCTCTAGAATACAGGTGCATCTCAATACATTAGAATGTCGTGGAAAAGTTCATTTATTTCAGTAATTCAACTCAAATTGTGAAACTCGTGTATTAAATAAATTCAGTGCACACAGACTGAAGTAGTTTAAGTCTTTGGTTCTTTTAATTGTGATGATTTTGGCTCACATTTAACAAAAACCCACCAATTCACTATCTCAACAAATTAGAATATGGTGACATGCCAATCAGCTAATCAACTCAAAACACCTGCAAAGGTTTCCTGAGCCTTCAAAATGGTCTCTCAGTTTGGTTCACTAGGTAAGCCACAAACATTGATTGCCCAAGAAGCTGGCTGTTCACAGAGTGCTGTATCCAAGCATGTTAACAGAAAGTTGAGTGGAAGGAAAAAGTGTGGAAGAAAAAGATGCACAACCAACCGAGAGAACCACAGCCTTATGAGGATTGTCAAGCAAAATCGATTCAAGAATTTGAGTGAATTTCACAAGGAATGGACTGAGGCTGGGGTCAAGGCATCAAGAGCCACCACACACAGACGTGCCAAGGAATTTGGTTACAGTTGTCGTATTCCTCTTGTTAAGCCACTCCTGAACCACAGACAACGTCAGAGGCGTCTTACCTGGGCTAAGGAGAAGAAGAACTGGACTGTTGACCAGTGGTCCAAAGTCCTCTTTTCAGATGAGAGCAAGTTTTGTATTTCATTTGGAAACCAAGGTCCTAGAGTCTGGAGGAATGGTGGAGAAGCTCATAGCCCAAGTTGCTTGAAGTCCAGTGTTAAGTTTCCACAGTCTGTGATGATGTGGGGTGCAATGTCATCTGCTGGTGTTGGTCCATTGTGTTTTTTGAAAACCAAAGTCACTGCACCCGTTTACCAAGAAATTTTGGAGCACTTCATGCTTCCTTCTGCTGACCAGCTTTTTGAAGATGCTGATTTCATTTTCCAGCAGGATTTGGCACCTGCCCACACTGCCAAAAGCACCAAAAGTTGGTTAAATGACCATGGTGTTGGTGTGCTTGACTGGCCAGCAAACTCACCAGATCTGAACCCCATAGAGAATCTATGGGGTATTGTCAAGAAGAAAATGAGAAACAAGAGACCAAAAAATGCAGATGAGCTGAAGGCCACTGTCAAAGAAACCTGGGCTTCCATACCACCTCAGCAGTGCCACAAACTGATCACCTCCACGCCACGCCGAATTGAGGCAGTAATTAAAGCAAAAGGAGCCCCTACCAAGTATTGAGTGCATGTACAGTAAATGAACATACTTTCCAGAAGGCCAACAATTCACTAAAAATGTTTTTTTTAATTGGTCTTATGAAGTATTCTAATTTGTTGAGATAGTGAATTGGTGGGTTTTTGTTAAATGTGAGCCAAAATCATCACAATTAAAAGAACCAAAGACTTAAACTACTTCAGTCTGTGTGCACTGAATTTATTTAATACACAAATTTCACAATTTGAGTTGAATTACTGAAATAAATGAACTTTTCCACGACATTCTAATTTATTGAGATGCACCTGTATATCGAAATAGCAAGCATAATGCATTAAGTTCTACTGAAAATATTTGGGCTAATAAATAAATTCATAAGCCCTACTGCTATTGAAGTCTGCTATAATATAACAAATATAGTTAATGCATAACTTTTTAATATATGACTTTCTGATGTTTTGTAGGTTAATAAAAACATTTGTTTTAACAAGCTGTTAAAACATTTGAATATCGTATGTAGGCTAATGAATACAAGCCACAAGCAGTGATCTGCGGGGTCCAAGCACCACACGCCCAAGTGGCAAGTTATTGCCAAGTTACATAGAACACTACAGAAACTATAGATATAGTTAGAGATATAAGAAACATACTGTTTGAGCTTCATGAAAGTGTGTAATCCTAAACCTATTAAATGCCTGCTAAAAGCTGAAGAAGAAAAAAAGAAAAAAGTAACCCAGTTAACATTAGAAATTCATTTACAGTTCAGAATAATGCAGTACACCAACTTTCAGTTGGTTATTGAATTACACACTCACTGAGCACTTTATTAGGAACACCTGTACACCTGCTCATTCATGCAATTATCTAATCGGCCAATCGTGTGGCAGCAGTGCAATGCATAAAATCATGCAGATACGGGCCAGCAGCTTTGGGTAATGTTAACATCATCCATCAAAATGAGTTTTCTCAGAATGGTGCAATAATGAAAAAACATCCAGTGTGCAGCAGTTCTACGGACGGAAACGCCTTATTGAGAGAGGTTAACAGAGAATGGCCAGACTGGTTCGAGCTGACAGAAAGGCTGCAGTAACTCAGATCCACTTTATATCAGCCAAGAACAGAATGCTGAGGATGCAATGAGCACAGGCTCACCAAAACTGGACAGTTGAAGACTGGAAAAATGTAGCCTGGTCTGATGAATCTCGATTTCTACTGAGGTACATGGGTGGTAAATGAATCCATTGATACAACCTGCCTTATGTCAACAGACCAGGCTGGTGGAGGTGGTGTAATGCTGTGGGGAATGTTTTCTTAGCACACTTTGGGCCCATTAACACCAATCAATCATTGCTTGAATGCCACAGCCTATTTGAATATTGTTGCTGCACATGTGCTTGTCTTCCTGGCCACAATTTACCCATCTTCTAACGGCCACTTCCAGTATGGTAATGCACCATGTCACAAAGCAAAGGTCATCTCAAACGAGTTTCATGAACATGACAATGAGTTTAATGTTCTTCAGTAGCCTTCCCAGTCACCAGATCTGAATCCAATAGAACAGCTTTGAGGTGTTGTAGATCAGAAGATTTGCAGCATGAACATGTACCTGACAAGTCTGCAGGAAGTGCATGATGCAATTATGTAAACATGGACTAGAATCTCAAAAGAATGTTTCCAACATCTTGTGGAATAAATGCCACACATAATTGAGGCTGTTTTGAAAGCAAATGGAGGTCCTACCCAGGAATAGTATAGTGTTCCTAATAAAGTGCACAGTGAGTGGTATATAACATACACAGGGTGTCACAGTGGTGGCATGGATAGCACTGCCACCCTAGAGCTCCAGGGTCCCCGGTTCTCTCCTGAACTCGGGTAAATGTCTCTGTGGAGTTTCGCATGTTCCCTCTGTGTCTGCGTGGCTTTTCTGTGGGTAGTCCGGTTTTCCCCCCAACTCGCAAAAACATGCCAGTAGATGAATTTGGCTACAGTAAATTGCCCCTAGGTATGAATGTGTGCGTGCATGATACCCTGCAATGGACCTGTGTATTCCCACCTCAGGCCCAGTGCTCCTGGGAAAGGTTCCTGATCCACTGAGTCCATAACCAGGATAAATAGGTTACTGAAGATGAATGAATGAACATTTGACACATTAATGGGTCCTCTATGCAATGTAAGCATCATATATCCAGAACCGAATGCTCAGCCTTGAATATTTGAATTATTTTTAATACTAGAATTCAGCAAAACTGTTATGTTTAAGATTCTCATCTTATTAGAGCTTTAGGATATGTCCCAAGCCAAATACTACTGCACTAAACAGTATGTTAAAATAGTAGTCCACTATAGTACTAACAAGAGTATCTGTCTACAAGGTTAAATAAACCACCAACCAAAGAAATTATGACAGAATCTTTTACGACATAATTATATTTAGCCAACATCAATGTTAATTTACTTATTAATGTTATCTACTTATTGAGACCTAACAGCATAAAGCATGACTTATTTTTCAGTTTTACTGTTGCTCATATGTCAATATGAGCTGATGTATATTAAATTATATGGTAAAGTCATTTTTCTTACTTATTCCTTAATATAGTATACACATTTAATGGAAAAATATGGAAGTAATCCATTTATTCCTGTGTAAAGGTGCCCTCGAAATCATATCAGGTCAAAAATTACCCAAATTGAAATTTTTATCTATAAGTATATACATTGATTGCGTTAATTTTTTTTTTCCAATTGCTTGTTAAAAACCTTTTATTTCACTTCCATCCATTTCATGCACTGGTACAATGTCACAAATCATATTACTGCGACTGACAAATGATTTTACTTTTCAATAACAAAATTCCTATCATATTTCATGAACTAAAATAATAAACATGTTACATTATATACAAGCATTCATACATACATCAGTGGCCACTTTATTGGCTGTACCTACACTGACAATCACGTTCTATCAGGTTCATCTATTTGTGATGGGACACAGTATGCAATTATTTACTATAGCCCACCTGTTGCTCTGTATAATTTGTTGGCCCTCTACCCTGTCCATCAATGGAAAGTGACCACCATTAGAACAGCACCAGTCAGATGATATGTGACCTAAAAAGTGCACTTATATCACGAGTGTATGGAATAAAACAATCAGTACATGTAGATACATTGTAGATGTACCTAATAAAGTGACCACTGAGTGTAAATGCACATACATACAGTACACATAAATCGATGGGGGGGGACGGGACAAAAAAAAAAAAGTGTTAGTAAGTTTTTTGGGCCACTATTAGCTACAAGAACAGCTTCAATGCACCTTGTCATAGATTCTACAAGACTCTGGAATTGTATTGGAGGGATGGACACTGTTCTTCCAAAAATCATTTGGTATTTTGATGATGGTGGTAGAGAGCGCTAATAAACACACTGCTCCAATATGTCCCATCTCCCATCATTTTCATACATACGTGAATATGGAGATTGTGATCCTGGCAGAGACCACCTCCATCAGGATAGAAATTTCTCATCATAGGATAAAGGTGATCAGACAGAAGAACCTTCTATTGATTTGCAGTGACATTTCCTTCTAAGAGGACAAGTGGAGCCAAACCATGCCGCAAAATAATAACGGATTAAAATTTGGTGGGTATGTATATCACTGAAATACACTGAACTCAATGTCATGTTTGTTGAAACAGCTTGAGATGATTTCTGCTTTGCAGCAGTGAGTTAAAATGCTGGCAGCAGACAGTATAATACTGTAGCTGTATTCTAGGGATGCACATTATTAGCAACAAAATGTAGGTACTGTGTGGCATTTAAAAAAAAACAAAAAAAACATTGGCCCACTGCAGTGCACCACCACCAGTGAAAACGTTTATACAAAGCAGGATGAATCCATGGTTTCATGTTAGTTAGGAGAACTTCTGCAAATACCATCTGCAAACTGAGATTTGTCAGACCAAGAGACATTTTCCTTTCTTCAGCTATCCAGCAGTGGTGAGTCTGTGTCCATTGTAGCCTGGATTTCCTGTACTTGGCTTACAGGAGTAGAGCCGCTGTAGCCCATCAACTTCAGGGTTCGACGTGCTGTGCGCTCCGAGATGCTTTTCTGTACACCACTGTTATAACGCATGGTTATTTCAGTTACTGTTGCCTTCCTGTCAGCTTGCACCAGTCTGGCCATTCTCCTCTGACCTTTCTCATTAACGAGGCGTTTTCGCCCACAGAAATGCCGCTCACTGGATGTTTTTTCTTTCTCGCGCCATTCTGTGTAAACTCTGGAGACTGTTGTGCGTGAAAATCCCAGGAGATCAGCAGTTTCAGAGACACTCAGTCCAGCCCGTCTGGCACCAACAACCAAGCCTCGGTCAAAGGCACTTAGATCAGATTTCTTCCCCATCCTGGTGTTTTTAAATTTCCTTTTGAAATTTAGAGTCCAGAGAACCAATTAAACAATACCTGAGGTAGTCCATGGATCTGCTGCAAATAACCACCTTATCTGTTTTTACAGACAAGGACACCGCACTGAGAACACCACCTCACTGTTCTGTCTTATGCATGGGGATGGAAATGGCATCGTTTTCTGACTTGCCCCAGTCAGGTCTTTATTTCATGTACTTCTGCTTCATCTCAGTCAGTATCCCTTTAGGGCAAACTGTGATATAAACTGAAAGAAGAAAGAAAAACACGTTGATTTTTTATTTTTATTTATATTTTATTTTTTACACATATGTGATTGGAAAGCTTGTTAATTAAGAGTAAATCTGTTTAAGACTGGAGCTTAAGGCGCTATATAAATAAAACTTCTTCTTCTTCTTAACTATGATATTAAAATCAAAAGTGATCACAACACTGACTCTTCGTGTGTGTGTGGGTGTAACATTTGAAATAACATTAGCTAGTAAAGATATGATTCTCAGGGATAGACAGCCCAACAAATGTAACAAATAACAGGCTACACACCTCATAAGGACATGTAGCTGCAGTTCATGTGGCTGTTTTCGCCTCACTGTGTGGAGTCAAATGGAAGTGTGTTTAATGCCTGGAGAGTACAAAAAGAACAAATTAATATTATCCTAATAAAAACAAGCCAAGACATAAGGTGTGAAACTGAAATGCTGTAATTATGAAACTGTTGATTCTTGTGTATGTGTCCTGTTTCCAGTACACTGTGCATTGATTACTTAATCCTACTCCTTAATGCAACATCTAATCACTCAGAAGTTAGTCGTTTCCAATCAGAGCCAATGAGTCACAAGAATACCTTGTGTTACATCCACACATGCACAGGGTCACGGGGGAGCCTGGAGCCTAAGCCTGGATTTCAGGTAGGGGACATCCTGAACGGGGTGCCAATCCATCACAGGGGACAATCTCACACACATTCACACTCTGCCAATTTGGAAATGCCAGTCTGCCTACAGCGCATGTCTTTGGGAGCCAACTGAAGTACCCAGAAGAAACCCCTGAAGCACGGGGAGAACATGCAAACTCAGGGCCTTGGAGGTGCGAGGCAAACGTTCTAACCACTAAGCCACCGTGCCCCCCACCTTGTATTACAAAGAAACTAGCCACCACCAGCTATCAACCAGACAGGAATGTGGAGCTTGTGCACACGACAGCAAATTCAAACTGCTATATAGCTTTAGCTAGTTAACTTTAGCTAAGCCAAACAGTCTATGGTTAATATCGCACCAATGTCGCAGCCGATCATGCCTAACTAAAAAAAAAATATTGTAAACACAACTGAAAGATGATCAATTGTGCAACACAAAGCTCCTACAGAAGACACTAAAAAAGTTAAACCACAGGGCTGTTGAATGCTCGATTCTGATTGGTCAGAAGGTGTTGATTAATTTTCCATAACTGCAGCTCTTATAGTAGTTCCAGCTCCAAGACAAATCACATTTTTATATTAACGTGCTCATTCTAATATGTTATTGTTTCTAGAGTAACAGCCAGTTCACAGGAACTTGATGATGGAAACTTCACATAAATGAAGTGAAGAAAGTTGTGTAATTGTTGATATGGTAAAGTTTTCTGTAAGGAGACATTTATTTAGCATTTTCTGAGGGAGTCTCCAGTTTCAGTACTCTGTAACAGCCAGGGTGCTTCTCGTTTCTTATTTCCTCACTTCCTTTCCTTGCATCTTAGCTCCACCTACTTAGAATGTGAGGGAAGGATGTGAGGATGAGATGCAGGGAGAGAGGAATCGAAGTTAGTCGAAGGGAATATCCTCGCTCTCTCAAGCGTCACTTCAAAGCGACGTCAATTAATGATGACTCTGCTCAGCTAGATGACCTCACTGCACTTCAGGGATCTGCCGTTATGCTATTCATTTATTTATTTCTGCCATTATGTTGTTGAAGTTTGGTTAATAACAACATTCTTAATAAAGCAAAATGCACTGATAGTATGTGAAATGTCTGGGTTATTCAACAATGAATTAATGAACAATACATAATTTATCACATCTTATGTGCAGCTTTGCATATCCAAACATGCAAGGATCAATTAATTACAATACTCAATACTTAAATTATCTTTCACACAAAATTCCATCACATCATCAAAGGACTTTTTGTTTGAGATTGTGGCAGATGGAAAGGAGGAGGGGAATTTATATGTGCGTCAGGTTTTTTCGACAAGAAACGCTTCCACATAGGATACCTAGTGCTAATGTAGACCATATGATTCATCACAGTGAAGCTAGATTCAGTGGGAATATTACCTGCCCTGTCACCCCAGCACGTGGCAGACGTTACCGCACCTTACCAGTTTAGGTAGGCCACCATGGGCGGTTCCAGCTCTTGCTGGCATCTAAGGCAGCTGTGGCAGGAACTGTTTGTTATTAAGGAATTAAGTAAGATGATTGAAATGTCCGTGGGAAAACGTGGTGTCTGCAGCTTTAAGAACGACAAAAATAAAGTGTGTTCCTTTCCTCCTGTTTTGAATCCTATACAACCCTTAAAAACCTGCTGTCTGACTTCAGAGCAGAGCAACAAAATATCTTTCTCCGAAGCATCTTGGCTTAGCAAACAGATAAAACCGTGAATACCTTTGCTCACGAAACATGAACGGGTTTAAATTAAGAAAATCTCTGCTGCTGTTCAACCCAGAGCACATGCACGTGCTGTTTATATATTCTCTTTACATTTTACAATAAGTTTAGTTACAGTTAACAACTCGTTATAGAGATGCACCGATTGCAATTTTTTTGGCCGATTCTGAGTGTGACCTGCCGATACCGATTTTTGCCGATTCCGATTTTCTTTCTAAGAACTATAATTGACAGCACATACAAACAAAAATCTACTTTTCTTCAATGCAAAATTTTATTTTCATAATAAAAGAATTATTAAACATTACAATTTCCCCCAAACTGCACTAAGTTACAGGATCTTCTCTCACTTAAACAACTCTCAAAATAAAGTGCTCTGTGACTGGAAAGAGGTAGGAATAACAATTAACTGAAAATGAGTTGCTTTATATAACAAAACAGATATCATTTTCCACTGTGTTTATAAATTGACCTTTTTCTCTTTTTTACTCGTCTCACAAAAGTCCAAAGATTACAAGCCTATGAACAAAACTGAAGTGTACAACACTCGTCCAAAATATTAATAGGTGCAGTGGCTAATAATTAAATAACAAGTGTAACAAGTAGAATTAGTTACCGCTCCTTTAAGGCGGAACGCTCTCTCTTACTCCCTCACTGATGAGTGGGCAGTCGGTAGACGGAGCGCGAGCTATGATCATCGCATGTATGCATGTAAAGCCTGGTTATATTTCTATTGCTCTTTGCCCTGTTTTATTTATGTTCAGTAACGCAATTGTTAGTGGAGTGTTTTGCAAACTGCCCCATGTGTGCGGGAGATCGACAACGCTGATAATAAACCACTGTGAAATATCAGATACGTGAGTTTTGCTTACACCTGGCTACAACCATTCAGGCTATCCGGCCTCTCTGTGTAAAGCGTTACACAAGGCACCTTTTCTTTATTGCCAAAATAAGTGGGCAAGTGGAGCAAGCGCAGGGAAACGATCTTTGTTGATCCTCCAGTAGGTCGATGGGTTTTCGCGTTTTTGCCTACGGCATGTTTACATGCGGCTGTGAGCGTGGCTGTGACGTTATTGCCTGTGCCGCTGGCAACAACACGGACCGGCTCGGAATCGGAAAGACGTGAGACTGACCGGCCGGTCACCGGTCTGGGCCGAGCATGCGTAAAATCATCTGATTCCGGTCCCTGGCCGGTCGATCGGTGCATCTCTAACTCGTTACGTTTATTTCCAGTCCCGACTTCAGTTTTGCAGCATTCCTGACCTTGTTAACAGGTTAATGCTAATAATAATTGAAAAATTTTTTAAAAACCTGACTAAATGTTAATGCTAGCAATTGCAGCTACTCGTAATCAGCTTCCAGTGTTTTTCAGCTGTAATAACGTATCATGTACACGACACACGTTTCATATGTCTAATCACCTCAGCAAAAAGCTGGGAGAATGTCATGCCTTAGCGATAAGTTCACCCTGCATAGGCTGGCATGACGGTTCGGGGGGGTCCTTGCTGAAACCAGGGTTCCTGCCTAAGGTTATGTATCTCAAATTTGTGAAGCTAGTGACTGATGTTGCAGCATGCTACAAGGGACAATCTGCCGAACGTTCCCTACCATGTCCATTACATGCCTCACTGAGCTGTTTGAGTTGCACAGCTGCTATTTGGTCATAGAATCATCTATTCATCTTGCACAATGCATATCTAAGCAGGGTTTTGTCCCAACAGTGCGGGATCACCACCACAGCCTAAGAACGGGCTAAAAGCCCAGCCCTACAGTGACAGGCTACACCACATGGAGTGTTTCATGGACACTACTGAGAGGCATGCTGCTCCAGAAGGTCTGTGCTGCCGCTAATTGCACATCACCACACACCTTTCCAGATTTTATAAGATCAGCATAAGATCTCTCAAAGTGAAGTAAGTGCAGCGACCACATCCAAACGCCTGTCAGTCTTAGGGTGATTTAGTTCCTTGTGACCTACTGATATAGGTTATCCCAGTGTTAGAACACTGATAAAATCCTGGAGGTTAGGAGGGGTGAAATAGAACATTAGGTTGTGTATGTAACCAGATAATAACCCCATCACACGAACCCAACGCTGAACTTGGCGAGAAGGTTCCAAAGGGAATAACAGCCATTGAGCAGGCATTCTATAAGGTCATAATGTCACAACATGACTTTGTGTTAAAGGTCTCTACATGTCTGTACACTAAGCTTGTGCAATATAATGATTTAATCGTCCAGTGATGAACAATATCAAGTGATGTTTACTCTGTTTATATTACCAGACATGCCAACTTTTAAGTATTTTGCGTAGGAGCATTGCATTTTAACAGCTGTGTAGGCTAAAAAAAATGCTAAAAAAGTAGATTCTCACCCCAATAAACAGGAAACGAGCCAAGTGTCATGAAATTGGAATGATTTGTGCAGGTATTTTGTATTCTCAGATATTAATTTAAATCCCAGTCACATATACACATTTTATATATATATATATATATATATATATATATATATATATATATATATATATATATATACACACACACATACTTAAAATCAGTTAAAATCCACCACTCAGTTGAGTTTTTGTGACTGCCACTGCCAGCAAGCAGTTCCTGACCACACAGCTGGTAATATTACTACGCTTAAACCTGAGTATGTGGGAAATTCTTCTTTTCCTGTCCGGTTCTGGATGATTGAATTGTTGTGATTTTTTTTTAAATGGTAAATTGAGAACAGAGAAAAATCAATCAAACACATGACTAGTGCACACACACAAAAGGTATCCAGGTGTTAAAACACCGCTCCTGGAGGTTATCCGGGGTTCATGAACATATGTGACCTAACGTTTTCCAACATCGGGAAGTTTTCTGGATTGATGGCTTTGCAGTTTTTTTAACATGGCAAGCTGCATTTTTACTGATTAACTTAAAGACACAAGGGGAAAAAATAGAGGCTTGTGAGGAAACGACTGTTTGTAGCTGCTACAACTTACGTGATAACAGGAACTAACTTATTTCGCGGACGCTACACAACATTAAACCTAAACCATAAAACATACGAAGTGTCGTTCTCTAATGAATAAACTGTTCGCGTGGCAAGTTGCTGTGGCGTAAGAAGAAACGAAAACATGTCGGACATGATGGGGGGGATAATCAACTTTGGAAAGGTAAAGGCATCGCACTGCGCCGTCGTTTTGTTTGCAGCACGCGCCGTCGTGTTTTATTCCTAACTAGCTGCACAGACGGCTAACTCAGACCTAAGCTACTAAGCTCGCATCAAAGATTCATGTTGTTTATAAATGCTAAATACACAATCTGTCGTATAGTATACCATATATTCAAACTGATCATAAACCTTAAATGTTTTGAAACGAACAACGCAAACTATATGAATTAGTTTTGATATTAAATTAGTTTTGATATTAAATTAGTCAAACACTCACCTCTGCTTAAACCGCTGCCTCTTGTTTTTCTTCGATTTAATGGCGTTATGACGCATTACTGCCACCAACTGGGCTGGAGTGTAGAGAGGCCATGTTAGATATTTTCAAATAATGCCTGTGTTACTCTGTCTCTGAGTTTCATTAATGTGATATTTTATGTCCTTCTCCAGCAATTTGTTAATCATAACCTCTCGTTCTGCTTAGTAAGAAAACATACTCCACTGTCTCGGTCGTATTGGGTGTTTTTTGTTTTAATCTTTTATGTCTTTCAATCTTTTTTTTTTTCTCTCTCCAGCCCTCAGTGTCTACCTGCCTCTTTATTTTATACAGGTGTCTTCCCATTTCCTTCCGATCGCAGAGCCTAGCTTTGGTCATAGCCTCTTTGCTACGGTTTAAATCTTTTCATTGTCTATTATCTCATTCCCGTGTACCCCAATATAGCCTAGTATCCATATTAGACAAATGATCATACTGGTGTAATTTGTTACAACTGTACGGCTGGTGCCAAGATGTCTGAACCTGGAGAGAACTGCTCTCTGAGGACAAAATTAATTACGAAAATTAACATTTGAACTCTCCCTCACAGAATTAGCTTCACACCTCACTATTGTTCTTCTACATTGCACTCTTCTCTCTCTCTCTCTGTGTCGAGATCACCTTGAACTCACGCAAGGTCTATATGCATTAGGTAGCATGTTTAATGTGAATAAGAAGTTGACTATACATGTTTAGTATCATTCAAAAGGTCTCAATGCGTCTGGAAAAATGGTCTCATTCCCTCAGCTGCAGTTCAAATCACTATTAAGATCTAGAAATGTGGAAAATATTGCATGCTGTTGAAGGCACACCCTCCCCAGGTCCCTCACACAAATCACCTCCTGTATGTAAATAAGGTACATCCTTCCACAGACATTGAAGGTCCAATCACAAATGCAAACTGACCCCCTGAATGGGGGTCCAATTATAATCACAAACAACACCATTCGGCGGCCCTACAGAGTATCTGGGTATTTAGGAAGAGCTCGCCAAAGATTCAGGGAATCTGTAGAAAGATCTCCTGCACAATTGCTGTGTGTAGTTTCATTGCCAGGTAAACATCTCTAATTCTTGTTTTATTTTTATGTGATGTTTTTATATTATTGACCACTGCTTGTTATCTTTTGAATTGGATTAAGGATTATTATTGAAATTACCTGGTTTACGTTATTATCTAGATTACGTTAAGTCCATCTTACCGCAAATCTGCGACCAGGTTAGTACAGGCTGACCTCTGACTTGAGAAAATGTTATTCTAATTAAGTGTGTACAGATCTATGGGGACTAAAGAAAGTACTTTTTAGAAAAAAGGGCAAGCATGGGCGGCCATAGTATTAGTATTAGTATTAGTAGTATTAGTCAATTACCTCTGTGTAATGACCAAGACTGGCAAGTTTGTGACCATGAGATCCACGTACACGGCCTTCATGAGACTCTGTGCGACATGGAATCTGAATGACCGAGCACAATATAAGTAAAGGGTTAAACAGATAATCAAATGTAAAGATAAATTTAATGATAGACATTTTAATATCTCTTAGAATAATTAATTAAATGGAGTCAGATATTTAAATCATAAACTAAAACACGCATTTAACCTTCGACTGCACCTATTTCCGTCTTTGGTTATAGGATAGCAGTGGGCTAAGTAATCAATCCTCAATATATTTTAAGCCCTACACAACACTTCATACATGATGTCCTGTCTGCATTCAGATCTCTCTGTAATCCTGATAAGTCTGTGCCATTAACAACTCTCCCTCATTTAATATCCTCCACCAATTGAAGAGCTAGCAGAAGTGCTACAATTCATTCAATCATCTTCAGTAACTGCTTTATCTTTGTTAGGGTCACGGTGGGAACAGTCTATCCTGGGAACACCGGATCGAATCAGGGACACTGGAGCCATGAGGTACAACACTTTTTTTTTTTTTTCTTAAGCCGAGACTCACTTGCTGACCTAACCACAATGCCTCTATAGTCCAAGACTGATCTAACTGCTGCTCAGTAAATTTGAGATATTTACGATTTAATTTAATTGGCATCTTATCACGTTTGGACCCTTCTTGCATTTTGCGTTCAATGAACTGCCAATTCATAGGTTGAACAGATTGCTTTATTTAAGCAGACATATTCTATTTTGTATGACAAAAGAAACAGCAGTGACAAAAGAAAACATGTAAAACAACCAAAAGAACAAATTTACACTAATCACTTTACTTAAACACTCTGTTAAGCTTGGCTTTGATTGTAGACGCACATGTGCAAGTTTTTCACTTGGTTACTTCAGTGATTACATTCAAAAAGAAAATTAAAGCATCATCACTTCGAAAATTATGCTTCTCTATGAAGCGGGCACCTTCTGATTTGTTTGTTATTTGTGCATATAACTGCATTTACAGCTTCATGTATTTGTACAAATATATACATTTAAATATCCTGCATTTAAATAATACTATATGATATGAATGGGCCAATACAAAAACAAATTATTAAAAAAATATTAGGTTGTTGGGGCACAGAAAGCCACTATGACAGCATCAATGCACCCTGACAGTAACGCTGCAAATCTCCGGGACTGTACTAGACGGACAAACACCATTATTACAAAAGATATTCCCTCAGTTGGTCTCTTGATGATCGTGGTGGAGATAGGTGTTCAAAGGACACAGCATGTAATTTTCATAGAACCCATTCAGTGAGCCCCCGTGCCTTGTGGATGGGAGCCGGGTCATCCTGGAAGGGACCACTCCTAGAATAGAAATTTTTCATCATAGGATAATGGTGATCAGTCAGATGAAATTTGCATTGATTTGCAGTAACACTTCACTCTAAGGGGACAAGTGGAGCAAAACCATACCAACAAAATGTCTTACACAGGATACCTTGGAATAAGATTTGGTAAAGGGGAGCATGTTGTCAGCAACAAGACGGGTAGTCTGTGGCATTTAAACAATGCTCATTTGGTATTACGGGGCCTAACGGGTGCCAAGAAAACATTCCCCACACCATTACACCACCACAAGGCTAAACCATTAATACAAAGTAGGATAAATCCATGGTTTGATGTAATTTAGGAAAACTTCTGACACAACTATTAGCAAAATGAGATTTTTCAAACGAGGCAATGGTTTCCATAGCTTTCTTCAGCTATCCAACTGTGGTGAGGCTGTGTCCACTGAGGCCTTAATTTCCTGTACTTGCCTTACGGGAGTAGATGATGGTCTTTTACTGTAGCCCATCCACTTCAGGGTTCGACGTGTTGTGCTTTCAGAGATGCCTTTCCGTACACCACTGTTATAACGCATGGTTATTTCAGTTACTGTCGCTGTCCTGTCAGCTTGCACCAGTCTGTCCAATCTCCTCTGACCTCTCTCATTAATGAGGCGTTTTCGCCCACAGAAATGCCGCTCACTGGATGTTTTTTCTTTCTTGCGCCATTCCGTGTAAACTCTGGAGACTGTCGTGCGTGAAAATCCCAGGAGATCAGCAGTTTCAGAGACACTCAGTCCTCCTCGTCTGGAACCAACAACCAAGCCTCGGTCAAAGTCACTTAGATCAGATTTCTTCCCCATCCTGGTGTTTTTAAATTTCCTTTTGAAACTTAGTGTCCCGAAAATGAAGAACTTATTAAACACTAACCCTGAAGTAGTCTATGCTGCAAATCACCACCAACGTTTTGTCACTGTTTTTACAGATAAGTTTACTGCACTGAGAGCATCAGCTCAATTGTCCTTTCCCCCTTTTTCTGATTGGACAGGGTTGGATCCATGTTCTTCTGCTTCATCTCAGACTGTTTCCCTTTAGGGTAAACGGTGATATAGAGCTGGAAAAAAGAAAGCAAAACACACATTATTTTTTAAATATAAGATGAGAAATCCTGTTGATTATGAATAAATTTGTTTAAGACTGGAATTTGACTGATATATTAGTGATCAAAACGCCAACACTCCATGTGTAAAACATCATTAAAAATATCATTAGCTAGTACAGATGATTCTCTGGGGGTACATTGCCAAACAAATGTATCAAATAATAGGCTACACACTCTAACCTAACAAGGACATGTACTTGGAGCTGCAGTCTATGTGGATGTTTCCACCTCACTGTGTCTTTATTGGAGTCAGTTTAAGGCCTATTCAATGTCTGGAGAGTACAGAAGGACAAATGATGAATGAATATTACCCATACAAAAAAAAAAAAAAAAAAAATGATGTAACTGTAAACTGTTGTACATTTTATGTATGGTATATGAAGAACAAAATTACAATAATCAAAAAGCAATCTGGACGAGCCAATTTATTTTTCAAAGCAAAAAACAAAAACTGTTGTGAAGCATCAAGCCATCAAAAGTGAATAGAAAAAATATATATATACACACTTCAGTTTGGCTACTTAAACCTAATCCTAAACGTTATTAAGCACAGAAGTAACTAACTACCAATCAGAGCCAATGATTCACAAGGGTTGTTTTATTTTTATATATATATATATACACACACACACACACACACAACGATAAATTGATTTCATATAAACTAACTTGCCAGTAAACTTAACTAAAATTGGTTGGCATTCTCAAATGGCTAATGTATAAGAGGAATAAAACACGGTGGGATATGCTGTTATAGGAAAATAATCAACTTCGGGGTAGTATCAGTAACGTCGTATTACACCACTTTGTCGTTGATTGCTTTCCTAGAAACACACGCCCGTCGTGTTCTTACAATTGCCTTTTTGCAGCAGCTTATTATCTGCGCTACATCCTTTTGACCGGCAGAGGGCACTAGCGTACGCGGAGTTGAAACGCTTCGACTAATTAACTATTTTCGAAACAGTTGGGAGGAAAGCTTCATTGCTTTAAAAAGCTTCATTTTTGCCATCACTAGACACAGCACATAATCAACTGCATGATACGTTATTTATTTTAGATTGAGAAAAGATCATTAAGATTTTTAAATGAAAAACGTTCACTGCGTGCGTTACTATTGATATTAAATATATTAAAAACACTCACCTCCCCAAAACAGCTGCTTCTTCTTCTGCTTTATCATCTTCTTCTTTTTCTTCTTTTTCTTGTTTTATGGCAGTTGGCAAACAACAGATCGGTGCATTACCGCCACCTGCTGTTATGTAAGGAGGTGACTAAATGATGTCTAACAGCTTAAAAATACTGAGATGCACTGTTAGCCTTACCATTTCTGTAAAATGCGTTTTCTGAAACATAAGATGGGGGACACCATGTATGTAAAAAATAAAAAAATAATTTAAAAAATTATTAATTAATTTAAAAAATAAATAAACAAAAAAAACCACCAGTTTGGAGCATATCATTTGATATCTATTTTCATGGTGAAGTTTGACAGCTCAACATATGTTACAAGAATTATTGTCATGCATTAATATGTATTAGCCATTTGTATATGTATAGAGTTATGATTTTGTAAGGAAAATATACACTGATCAGCCATAACATTAAAACCACTGACAGGCGAAGTTAATAATACTGATTATCTCGTTACAGTGGCACCTGTTAAGGGGTGGGATATATTAGGCAGCAAGTGAACAGTCAGTTCTTGAGGTTGATGTGTTGGAAGCAGGAAAAATGGGCAAGTGTAAGGATCTGAGTGACTTTGACAAGGGCCAAATTGTGAAGACTAGACGACTGGGTCAGAGCATCTCCAAAAACAACAGGTCTTGTGGGGGGTTCCCGGTATGCAGTGGTTAGTATCTAATAAAAATGGTCCTAGGAAGGACAACTAGTGCACAGGGTTATGGGTGCCCAAGGCTCACTGACGCACTTGGGCAGCGAAGGCTAGCCCGTCTGGTCCAATCCCATAGAAGAGCTACTGTAGCAATTGTTGAAAAAGTTAATGCATAGAAAGGTGTCAGAACAGCTTCCTGCATAAAGGGCTGCGTAGCCGCAGACCGGTCAGAGTGCCCATGCTGACCCCCTGTCCACTGCCGAAAGCGCATACAATGGGCAGGTGAGCATCAGAACTGGTCCATGGAGCAACGTAAGAAAGTGGCCTGGCCTGATGAATCACATTTTCTTTTACATCATGTAGAAGGCCAGGTGGGTGTGCGTCACTTACCTGGGGAAGAGCTGGCACCAGGATGCACTATGGGAAGAAGGCAAGCTGGCAGAGGCAGTGTGATGCTCTGGGCAATGTTCTGCAGGGGGACCTTGGGTCCTGGCATTCATGTGGATGTTACTTTGATATGTACCACCTACCTAAACATTGTGGTACACCAAGTACACCTTTTCATGGCAATGGCCTCTTTCAGCAGGATAACGCACCCTGCCACACTGCAACAGTTGTTCAGGAATGGTTTGAGGAAAATGACAAAGAGTTCAAGGCATTGACTTGCATTGAAAAGCATTTGACTTGTGTTGACAATAATTTCCACACCCCCATACTTTGCAATGTTGCAACAAGACCTATCCAGAATCATAGTTTTTAATATTTTCCAATACCCCAGGCCAATTTGTCCCCAAAATGAGTGGATGGATGAGATGGGGACTAACCACCTCCTCAACGCTGTGTTTGGCCCAGAAAATCTATTAATACTGTCACCATCAATGCACCTCCCCTTCAGCAATCAGGTATTTCCCAGTGCCCCACACTGAATCAGGCTTTGGTGGATTGAGGTCTGATTACAGCCCAAGTCTACCAAGGCCTGATGTGTACTCCCTTGGTTACTCACTTGTATACAGTGCATTCCGGCACAATCAGGAGAAGCCTGAGGTATGTCAGGGATCCGGCTCAGTGTACCCACTTCCATGAGGGAACACTAGTCCTGGAAATCCCTGCAGCCCCAGCAAACCTGCCCTGGGTATTGCCATGATCCCCTTGTATGGAGAGTGAATGAGGAGGGGGAGATATTGGGGAGGAAGGAGAGGAATGTGAGGAAGAGCGGGGTGAAAACTGCACCTGATCTGCAGTTTTTGGGGCCCTGGCACCTCAGTCCCAGGATGGGGAAGAAGAGAGAGAGAAAGAGAGAGAGAGACAGTAAAGAGAGCCATCTGGACCAGGAATTGCCACCATGTGATCCTCCATCAGATGGCTGGCTTTATCCTGGGACGAAGTTGAGCCTTGGGGACCAGAACTATCGGCAGATCCCCTCTGATGACTGGCCAAAATGTTGCAGAACTTCTCGACACACTGATACCCCAGCTGCATCCATGATGACAGCTACCACACACTCAAACATTTCTATGAAGGTAGAGATGGAGGCCATCTTTGTGAACTTCACATGCTTGATGGAGGGAGCAGTTGCAGCTGGAGGAATGGTGGGCTGCAGCAGCATGTGGCACATCTGTTGGTCCTCAGCCAGATCCTTAGTGATGGCTTCAAAGTACAGCTGTTGCTGTTGCACAGGTTAAGGAGGGCTTGATGCTGTGTCTGGTGGAGGCTGGAGAGGGACTTGGTTATTAATTTATTAATAATGAATTAATAATTATTATGCAGAGAGGTTTCCATGACACCACTGAAGAACCTGGTGTGTGTGTCAGTGTGTAAAGTATGACTTTTAAACTGGAAAATTGAAGATTGGAAAAAGACCAGGAGATGTTTTTCCAATCTGCAACTGTCCAGTTTTAGTGTGCCGATTCCCGTTCTTGGCTGAAAGGAATTGAACCTGATGTGGTCCTCTATTGTTGTAGGACACCTGCCTACATTTGACATGTTGTGCATTCTGAGATCCTTTCTGCCAACCACAATCTTATTGCTAATGGAATTTCACATTTTACATAGGTTGAATAGATTGCTTTATTAAGTTTGACAAAAGAAACTACAAGAACTGACAAAAGAAATTACAAGGAAAACAACCAAAAGAAACATACTTGCACTTATCACTTTCTTTGGCTTTGAGTGCAGATGCACAGGTGCAAGATTTTGACTCGGTATAGATAAGACCCCCAAAGAGAACGTCAAAAGAGCATCACTTTGAAAATGATGCTTTAATGACATACGTATGCACTCATCTAGAACACACAGAGGTTAGTGAGCAGTACTGCTATGCATGCTTTTATGTCTGTTTTTTCTTCAGGACACTATCAGGACACTTTCTGCATTTGAATGTGTTCATGTTCGCCACAACTTTTTACAGGTTTATGTGGCTGTTCCCATCCCGCTGTGTCTTTAGTGGAGTCAAATGGAGGTGCATTCAATGTCTGGATAGTAAAAGGACAAAATATAAATTATAAATTAATATTACCCTAATAAAAATAAACAAATAACATGGTTTATGAAGAAGAAGAAACCAAAACTGAAAGGAAATGCTGTCAAGAGAACTAATTTTATTGGATGATATATTGTCCCAGAAATAATCACGATAAACGATATTAGTCATTTTAAGACCATTTTATGCCACTGATATAACGATAATATAATAGCATAGTTTTAGTCTTCTGACGAAAATATCCTTTAAATTTAGTCAATATTTCTTCATGTCATATTTATTAATTTTAGTCAATTTTACTCTGACTAAAATGGCATTGAACATTGGTCAACGGTATTTTAGTTGACAATAAAATGCAAAAATTAACCCAAACATTCACACATTTTATATATTAACTTATGCATGTATCAACAAAAACGTGAAAACTTGATCTCCTGAAATAATATTACAATGAGTACGACACTGTAATATAATATTGTGAATTCCTTATGCTTTAGTTATTCATTGTCCGTGTTTTAGTGCGTTGTTATGGAAAGAGCGTATTCACATCGTGACTTACCATTCTACCTAGCACCGTACTTAATTTATGCTCTATAAATGCTCTTCTTTATATTTATATCTGTGTACATTTGCGTCATTTTGTGCAGAAGCAAGTTGTAATATTAGGTTTCTGTTGTGTAAATGTCTGATTAATCTCATATGTGTATAGGATGCGTTTGGGTGAGTTAATTAACCCGCTAGCAAAGCGCTTCAGTTTACCACTGTTTATTCACTGTTCAGCTTCAGCTCACACAGCTTAAGATGCTCAATCCCCGACATTATTGACTATAACTGGATTATTGTAAACACTATAACTATTCTTTCTAGATTTTTCTTCTTCAAAAAAACATTGTTGGTGCATTGTTAATATCTTGCGTGTCGTTTTTTTCCAAAAGTATGTTTTAATTAAAATCGGAGCTAGTGCTTGCTAAACAGTTTTTGTATTCCGAATGTGCATTTTTATCTTAAGTTTGACGTTCGAAGTTTAATGTGACAGTCCTGGAGCAGATGAAAGTACAGAAGCAGTCCGAATGGCTAAAACGTTGGTGTGTCAGGAAATCTCCCCCTCGCGCTGAACACCGTGTGCAGAAGCCTTCAGAGGCCTGTTTCACGAAGCCGGTTTCTCAAAACTTACTCTGCAACCCTGAGTTCTGAGCCATGAGGCCTGTTCAACTCGTTTCATAAAACAGGCCTCATGTCATGTTCGGGGAATAGAGACGGATGCAAATGCAGTTTAAGCATTTTATTTGAGAGGCAGGCAGACAAACCGTGAATCAAAATCATTAAACAGAACATAGGCACAGGTAAACACGCCCCATAGTATATTCCCACCCCCAACACTGATTGGCAGGTTTCTGGGCAAGGCATCGGAAATGCAAATGCAAAGCGATTTGATGTTCCGTCTGAATTTTGGCAGGCTCCGTACGCGACCCCGAGGAATTGAAATAGCAAACGGGGTAACTGCTATTGCTATTTTGATATGACAGGATCATAACTTGTAAGACATGGGAAATGCAATTGCAAATGGACTTTGCGTTTCCGTTTGAAATTCGGCAGACACCGTACTTTCGTGTAAAAGAGAATGCAAACGGTAATGCACGATTAGCATTTTCATTTGCATTATGTCAATTTATGCGGCCACAATTAGGAAACGCGACTGCAAATACAATTGTGAAATTGCAATTGCTTTTGAAAATTGTCCACAAAATACTTCCATACACAGGTCAGGCGATCAGTGAACAGGTAGACAACCAATAATGACAGGACACGGGTGGAGACAAGACGTGAATCAAAACAAAAACACTTTTTCACCGTGAGAGGGTGATAAGAGCACGTATAGGTGTGTTTTCATATCCGGGTGAATATTTGCGGGAGCGTTACCGTTTTTCACGTGAATCGTTGATTTATTTAACAAACCTTTTGAAACCTCACATTGCCAACGTGACATATCGTGGATCAGCACTTAACACCGAGCACATTTTATGCATTGCCCTTCTTTTTTTTTTTTTTCTTTGTGGGTGGGTGATGCGGAGCATGTGGGAAAGTTCAAATCTACATCCTGAGTTATATATTTCTGTAAAGCTGCTTTGAGACAGTGACCATTGTTAAAAGTACTATACAAATAAAATTGAACTGAATTGAATTGAAAGGCACACCTTTTCACACATGCCTTGCACATCAGCCACTGCACTCGCTTATCTTATAACCCATTAGATGTTGCTGTGGCTTGGAGACAAAGTTAGAGAGGCCAGGTTGAGATGGTTTGGACCTGTTCAGAGGAGGGAGAGTGAATATATCGGTAAAAGGATGCTGAGGTTAGAGCTGCCAGGCAGGAGGCCGAGAGGAAGACCAAAGAGGAGGTTTATGGATGTAGTGAAGGAGGACATGAAGGTAGTCGGTCTGAGAGAAGAGGATGCAGGGGATAAGGCTAGATGGAGGCAGATGATTCGCTGTGGCAACCCCTGAAGGGAACAGCCGAAAGGAAAAGAAGAAGATGATGTTGCTGTGGCTGAATTCTGGCAAACCATAAAAACTGATGAAAAAACAGGTTTGGATCAAAATTGGGTTTTTCTACCTATAACACAGTTTGACACCTCAACTTTAAGAAACCATAAATATACAGTATTTCCCCAAATGATGTAGAAATGCGTTATTAACTTTCTAAACTTGCCGCCTCACAGCTCCAGGGTCCCTGATTAGATCCTGAGCTTGCATTATCATCTGTATGGAGTTTCTGTGCATATCCTCCCTATGTCAGTTTTCTGGTTTCATCCCACCTTCCAAAAACATGCCAGTAGGTGGATTTGCTACTCTGAATTTCTCCTAGGTGTGAATATGTGTGTGCATGGTCCCGTTCTGGGTGTATTCCCACCTCACCTCCAGTGTTCCGAGGATAAGCTCCTCATCCACATCGAGTCTGAGCAGGATAAAGCGGTTACTTAATATGAATGAATGAATTAACTTGCCTTTTGCAAAGATCACGTTAGGTAGATAAGGAGCCAGTTAAAGAACATCGTTACAAAAATGTTTAGGCTGTGAATAAATGTGACTAAGGATATATACAGGGTGGTCCAAATTATATTATAGCAACAAATTGAGTGAAATCTTAGAAACATGAATTTCAGAATTTCTCAGTATTGGTACGTCCCTCTTTTGCTGTAATGACAGTGTGCACTTGAGCTGGCATGGAATCGACAAGTTTGTGTACACTGTCATGAACTAATGCTTTGCATTCTTTAGTAATGGATTCTATAAGTGACTCAGGACTTTGAGATCTTTCAAGTCCGGATCTCAGTTGTCCCTGGTGTGGTCCTGTGTAACTTGGTGGAGGAAATTCAGGTAAGAGATTCATGTATTTCAGTGTGGGACAAAATCATAACTGCTTTGACCTCAGATCTACAGTATAATCAAACTTGTAAATCAAGTCTCGGTGTTTTCTGGTTTCAAGAAATTGCTAGTTCAATTTTTGCTTCTGTAAGTCAAAGCTAAGTGATGTCTTTTTTTCACAAACAGATCTATGTCGATGAGCTTCTTTTTAACCCCATAATTCATTACCTGATCATCAACCTGACAGGTCATTGTCTTACTGGAAGGTGAAATTCCTTTTCATCTTACTAGCAGGCATCTGGATGTTTTGCACTAAAATCGGCTGGTATTTATAGCTATTCATGATTCCCTCCACCTTGATAAACTCCGCGGTTCTAGCTGAAGAAAAGCAGCCCTGTGTGCACTTGGCAGCCTCCCTGGTCATGTTTTTCTTGTCCTTTTGTAAATTTTGGAGGGACGTCCTTTTCTTGGTGCTCACTGTGGTGCTCTATTTGTTGATGATGGCCTTCACAGTGTTCCATGGTACATCTAATGTTTTGGAAATTTTTTGTACCTCTCTCCTGATCGATATCTTTCAATTGAGACCCTGTACAGGCTTTGTAAGCTCTCCGTGGCCCATGGCTTCAGCAGTCAGATGAAACCAAGAAGATGTGAAGAAAATCCTACAGAAACAGCTGTACTTTATTTGGGGTTAATCAGAATAATTTCATTGATGACAGCTGTAAGATATTTACTTTTGAACATGAGATTAAATGTGATTGGTTCATTCTGAACACACCCACAATTATAAAAGGGTGTGCACACTTCTGCAACCAGGTTAGAACTAATCCTACTATTTTCCCCTAAAATGTTTTTTTTTTCCCCCACTTAATATTTATTTATTTATTTATTTATTTCACACTGGGTGGGAAAGGTTCAGACATGATTTATCTTGGCTGAATTTTTTTTCCATCACAAAAACATTTAACAGAGGTGTGTAGATTTTTTTTTTTTTTTTTTATATCCACAGTACCATTCAGTTTAGTTAATTTTATTGTTATAGATTTAAGTTATTTTAAATTGAAAGCATTGTAGCAGATACATGAGGATGTAGTTATAAAAAGCATCAGTATGTGTTTAACTAAAATACAGTCCAATTCAAAATAGTCCCGCTTCCTGTCAGCCACAATGGGCTCTCACCATGCAAAAGTTCAGACAGAGCCAAAAATAACACCATTCTTGCTAATTATTTTCTTGTAGTTTTGTTGTAGTTCTATTTTTTTTATTTAATTTGTTAGTGTGCAAACTTCAAAAAAAAAAAAAAAAAAAAAAAACCAGAAAAAGAAACTTAAAGGATCTCTGGTTCTGCTCGCCAAGAGTTTAATGCTTCACTTTATACATTTGAATTTTTAATGCAACCAAAATAAATTGTTAAAAAAATACAAAGGAACCAAAAGAAAATACAGTAATACACACACTCCGCAATTAATATGCCCCAAGCATTCACATTAATCACTTTGAACTCATGTTTGTTAAATATATATATATAATCTATGTATTTATATATAGTCATGACTTCTGTACAGAGGAAATCAGGCTACAAATCTTGTTTGTTTTTTTTTTCGTTTTTTTTTTTCATTAGTTTACCAATACAGGCCACTGTGGAAATGTTTTATATCATACAGTCAAGTCTTGTGAGCAGCCATAAGGCTTAAAGCGACATGTTACATGCTTTGGCTGTTATCTCTCGTCAACAGGACTGAAGGAGGATTTTCTACACGGATGTGAGAATACGGGTCAGAGCTTCATGTGCTTGATGTCCGATTTGTTTCGAAACTTCACATTTGTTTTCATAGTAGCAGAAATGGCGAGGGTTGGAGGTCAAAGGTGAGCAGAGGGATAACAGCAGGAAACATTTACAGTAAGAGGGGTTTAACATGCGCCACATCCTGAACCCAGTCCTAATTAATGTTGTTCCACAGGGCTGGAAAGAAGCAGCATTTAAACCAAATCCCAAATAGTAAAAGATGATTCATGAAAAACAAACAACCAAACAAAAAATAAATAAATAAATAAAAAGATCCACTGATGTCAGTTCTTTTGTGTAGGATTGTGTAAGACTGTGAAAAAAAAAAAAAAATGCTGCACAGGTCGACCAGAATGGAGATGGACTGCACTGCTGTGAAAGGTCAGAGTTCAACAGGAGGACAAAGATGTTTATAATAAGAAGAATTGACTCAGGCCAACTCTGGAGGACCTGGGGAACGTGCAGTTTAATGCATTTTTTCTGTTCTAACACAGAAAAGCAGTGCAAACCTCAGGCCATATCAGTGCCATTGGATCCAGCAAAGTTCAACTGGTTAAGAGTCATAAGGAACCACTGATCCCTGCTCTAATGCATCCACACTTTGTCAGCAAGGACATGCTCTTTAGCTGATGGGGGGGGGAATTTTTTTTTTTTAACTATATCTAAATATGCACAGCAGTACTTTTCCATGTCCAGGGATGTCTTGGAGTGCTGCTTTGGGCATCTTTTTTTTTTAATTGCATCCTGGTATATCATGACAAAAAAAATATATACTCAGGAAGGTGGGGAAATGCAATTCTAATACACTTCTGTAAGAGGCGTAAAGCTATCGCCAACCGTAAATAAACATGTCTGGTCAAAGAGCAGAATCACAGCGGTCAGATTTACACAGCAATCCAGTTACTGATCAGCATGAAGAATGAAATAAAGGAAGGCGTGTAGGAAAGAAGAAGAAATAAAGAATACACCAGGAAAAAAAAAAAAAAAAAAGATAAGAAAAGGTAAGAAAGATAGATGAAGAAAGATAAGGACAGTCAAGAAAAGTAAGAAAGGGGTGAAAAACAAGAGGAAATTTTTAAAAAATGAAGAAATGAACAAAGAAAATGTACTGAATGTGTGTGCAGTAACACTGGTTTCCCTTCCTTTCAGTAATACTACAATGTATTTACTAACATGTAAATCTAATGCGTTTCCTTAAACAAAGCTGGCAAATGCAAACTTTTGGTTGTAAATTAGACACAGGGAATCCCAGATTTAATGCAGCATAGCCGGGTCATTTCTGGTTTGAAGCAGTGTGGGTGATCATTTAGGTCAATTTAAATCGATAAACACTGAAGAAACGAACGACAGCTTTCAAAGGGGGCTTACAGGATATGTACAGGACATCTACGGGATATGTACAGAAATTTGGAAATGATGTGACGTCGGCTCAGAGGATGCTACAGCACTCCGAGTGAAACGTGCAGCAGTTAGCATCGAGTCTTGAGAATATAACGAATATAAAGAAGACGCTGTTAAAACCTGCCACCCTTCACTTACAAAGCAGCAGAAAGCTACGACTTCAATTACAGCTCTTCTGGTGTGAACGATAATAACGTCCTTCTGCCTGCTGAAGTTTTCCCATCGTGCTCAGGATTTGGGTAGAAGATCCCAGAACAGTCCCAAAATCTTGGAGCCAAACCGCACGCTATTACACTGAACAATAACCCATTATCTCCCACCAGCCACACAGACAAAAGCAGTGTGGGCCAGAGCCATGCTGTTATCTGTCGCGTCCACTCACATGGCGTACACTGTGCTTTAAAAAAAAAGTGCTCTGTCGCCACCTGGTGGTCATATTAGGAAATGTATACAAGATGAACCTCCATTTTTTTGTGCTACATCGGAATACTGGTTGTTCCATAAACACAATGACTAAAAAAAGTGCTAAATGCAACCGTATCTTTACAACAACAACAAAAAAGATTACAACTGAAATCGGATAAACGTAGCATTTCACAGCATGAAGAAAGGGTTGGGATTGTGCTTCTAAAAACAACAACTCCTTCTGTTAGGAATAATGTGCAGTGTGTATTGTATGGCATCTTAAAGTGGGGCAGTGTATGTGACAGAAACTGGACAATTGAGAAGATGTTCGCTAGCTAAGGGAAAGTGTGGAGAGAAAGTGAGAAAGAGAGATAGAGAGATAGAGATTAGGAAAGATGTAAAGATCGTGTCTATGCGCTTTTGTTCAAGCCCAGATCTTTGAAAGCTCGCCTCTTGAAGGTCTAGCACACGTCTGAACACTTGCGTGTGGATTATAAAGACACAATGTGTAGCAAAACTGTGTAGCTTTTCCTTATAAAAAGTGTAAAATGTGTTGTACATGAATGGCGTGAGCTTAAAGAGAAGGCAGAAATGAGCTACACAGAGAGAGGTCTTGATGGCAAATGTAAGAGAAAAAGAAAAAAAAAAAAAAAAAAAAACCTCCTGTGATCTAGTTCTGAGAATCAAAAGAGTTTAATGTGTCTTGTTTGTTTTTGCATGTAAACTTGGTAACCAGGAGTACTAACTGATTATCAGGCTCACAGCCACATTGGGCAGTTTTGTGACATTCAGTATGTGTGTGTGTGTGTGTGTGTGTGTGTGTGTGTGTGTGTGTGTGTGTGTGTTGGGGCAAAACATGACGCAAAACTGTCAAGCAACACTAATGTTAAAAGAACTTGAGATTTTCTCAATGGTGAAAATGATAAAGCAACATGGAGCAGCACTTCATGAGGAAATGAAGAGTGGAGAGCATGCTGGGAAGCGTAGTTCTCCAGTGAAAAAGAGGATGACAAATCAGCCGAGCCAAAACGTCACGGTGACGCCAGACGAGAACATGCCACAACTCTTCTTTTCGCCCAGCAATCATTAACAATGAACTTTGTGCAAAACCCTTTGCATGTTTCATTAGCGTGACATATCCTCCGTCAGTTTTGGTCTCATGGCTCAGGTTGCAAGACTACGCCCCTTTCAGCGTTGAATGGTGTATCTGTCCCAGCTCTCGGGCATTGCTCTACCTCACAAATCACTAAAAGTCCACATAGGTCTTTGTCCTGCTTCAAAAAAGATTCTTCTATCGTCCTCCTCTTCTTCCTCCTCCAAATGCTTCAGGCATCTCAATATCTCCCTGAGAGACCAGAGTCGATATGAAAGAGGCGTTTTCACAGCAACAGAGGGGTTTGGGACAACATAACGCCTTGAAAAGAAAAAAAAGGGGGGGGGGAATCAAAGCACATGGTTGGCTAGCAAAGGGAGAACAGCCTTGCTGGAGGTTGGAGGGTTAAAGGGATTGAGTGCAGCTCTCAACAGGAACAAAGGAAAAAGTAAAAGATGAAAGATGTGATGAGTGGATGAGTGATTATTTCTCTTCGGGGATGCCGGCGGCCTTCAGTGCTGCACGATACTGAAACAGGACGCCGCGCACGCTCTTAACAAAGCCTTTTGAGAGGGGAAAGAGTGGGAAGCCGATGTCCGGGTAGCCGCTACGCTCAGGAAGGAAGCTGCGGTAGCTCCGCCTCCGCTTCTTCGGCCTGACAGATGGCTGAGACTCCTGTGCCACTTTGCTACCCTGCTGTGCAGGCTCTGCCCCTCTGGAGCCATCCAAATCTGAGCTCAGGCTGAGGTCCTTGGAGGCACCGAGACCAGAGTCTTCAAGCTCCTCCTCATTTCTGGACTCGGGTTTGCCTGTAGGACTGCTGTGTGCCAGCACCTCAGGAACCTCCTCGTCCAGTGGCTCAGCCCGCATGGTGCCAGCGTTTCGAGTACCACGTTCAGACACGGCCGTGTCCAGCTCCAGCCAGGACTCGATTCTCTGCACAAGTCTCCAGCCGCTGCTGCAGAAATGCTCACGGATCTCCTGCTGGAAGACCTCAATTGGTTGCGCCAGGAGCTGCGTCATGGACTGCACCATCTTGATGAGGGCCATCTCGTTGTAGCAACGACTGTTTTCATAGCCCTCCTGCAGACCGCGGTCACTGTCAAAACCCGCCTCATTGTAGTAGGGCTCGTTGACCAAAATCAGGCCTGGAGTGAAACATGGTTCAACCAACATCAAATATAACATCTAATGCCTAGCAAGGATACACTGATACAGAGGCTGGTATGGGGCTGATTCTGTGCTCATTTGATTGTACTATCAGTACCATGTTACACTATGTGATGTAATCAAAGTGTAATGCCACCCACTTGTACATCCTGTTTGGACTAATGCTATTTCGCAATGACACTTTGGATGAATTAATAAAACAAACCGAGTTAACTTGTACTACGTTGTATCAAAAAAGACATTACATTAATAGGCTGGCTAGTGAGCTATCTAATTGGTTCATGCTGGTTTATCCTAAGCATATTTCAAAGTCCTTGATAAAGAAAAAAAAAAAAAACATACTGTGCATGATTACGTCATACTGTGTTATGTGCAGCAGAGCAGTAACTGACCTTGAATAGAGATGAGCACCTGCAGGAGACTCGACTTGCTCGTCCACCTCTCTGTGCCCTGAGGATACAAAAAATATAAAGCTCTTCAAAGATTAAAACAGGATCAGAAGGTGCATCAAAATTAAGTGCTGCAACAATTGAAGCTTCTGAAGCAAAATACAAATACAGAAGACAAAAGAGTAGTGCACTAAGCCATGCCGAGTAAAGTAACTCGTGAGCTTCATCATTTAATGGCGATTCTCCAGTATAAATGGGTTAGACATCTTTTAAATCCAGCACCACATTGCAATACTGTTTCCTTTACCCCTTACCAACTTTCCCGCTATGTTCTAGCACCTTGGTAGAACCTCTTCCTCCACCACGTTAAAAGAAAGAATCCACCCTGAATGACTTGCATATCAAAATTTATATTTACTAAGCACATCACAAGTATTTCAATATAGACATATTTAATGTGTTTCAGGGTGGAGATTTCCTTTTAGCCAAAAACGAAACATTCACCTACGTTTATTCAATCACCCCATGTCTTTAGGTTTGTGCTGGAGCTATGAGCCATATTGCTAAGAAACAAGGAAGCATACAGGATCAAGGTTTTTGTAATCTGCCTGACTAAATCACACACTTCCCTCTTGGCGGTTAGTACACACTAGTGTTATGTAGGTGTGATACATTTCTGAAGCTGACAAGAGAGTGTTTAAAAACAGCACTGGAACACAGATCAGATCGGTCAAATGCACGCAAAGGAATGAAGCCAGAAAAAGCAGAAGTGGCAGGACTCCTACCTTGCCAATCCATGTGCCTAGCAGGCTGACACACACTTTGCCATTGTCATAGAGGTTTGGGTTGAGGCGTCCGCTGCACTGTGACAGGTAGCGGAATAGTGGTGGCACAGCGGGGTAGATATTGGGCAACTGGATGTCGAACAAGAACAGGCCATCTTCATATGGGGTACGCGTAGGACCCTTGATCAGAGCTGAGAACAGGTCCTGTTTAAGCGAGACACAGGGGTCAAAAGTCAGTAAAAGCCAGAGGTAATTCCATGCCTTTCAACCACCAGAAAAATAAATATTGTTTACAGAAATGGGTAGAAATCCTCAAGTATGCATCATAAATGGTAGTTGAGAAAAACTACAATGAAAATTAATCTATGTCCTGAAATTCCTTTATTCATCTTCAGTGAGAACTTTATCCCAGTCAGGGTTGTGGTGGGAGGTAGGAATACACCCTGGATGGAATGCCAGTCCATCACACCATGCACGCACACATTCACACCCTCATTCACACCTAGGGGCAATTTAGAGTCACAAATACACCTAACTGCGTGATTTTGGATATGAGAGGACCCAGGAGAAGCCAGAGGAAACA
The DNA here is from genome assembly GCA_023630585.1 of Cranoglanis bouderius. Taxonomy (NCBI): domain Eukaryota; kingdom Metazoa; phylum Chordata; class Actinopteri; order Siluriformes; family Cranoglanididae; genus Cranoglanis; species Cranoglanis bouderius. The sequence continues at coordinate 7,431,104 of CM042560.1, read as the reverse complement.
TGCACAGACATGGAGAGAACATGCGAGACTCCGACAGACACTAACCCGAGCACAGGATCAAACTGGGGACCCTGGAGCTCTGAGGCTCTACCCCCTTTGCACCACGATGCATCATATATCCTAACTAAATCATCCTAAAATTGCAGTAAGCTGGCTAGATTTAACACCAATTCACCAGAAAAGTGGGAGACATGGTCTCTCAAGTGGCAGAACAATGTTATTATAAGGAAATCGAGAGTATGAATCCCGACAATACCACAGCCAGCCAAGAATGGCAGGATCGTGCGTTGTTGTTCAAACTATACATGAGGAAACACAGACACATACAATACACAGGTGTTGGCTACCTAACTAACTAGTTATTTAAATATTTACTCGGAAATCACTAATCATCCCCTTTTATTTCTCCAGAAATTTCCCACAAGAGAAATCTCATTTTCATACTCTCTCCTAATTACTATCTAGCCATTGTGTCCATTGTATCCAGGTAAACAGTATTAATTCGCATTAGCTAACTAGCCATGCTTCATTTACTAGCCATGCTTCATTAACCCAGTTCTAGTTCATAAACAAAGCTAGACGCCAACCACTTCAAGATAACTTCTTGGCATGTTTGGAATGATCATTTAAATTCTCATCCATTGATGAAACTATTGAGAAAAACCTCAAAATTGTAAAATAAAAGTAGGGGCTTCTGACTTTTTTTTTTTTTCTTTTTCCCCTTAAACCAAACATGGATGTATCTTATGGTGTGATGCACTTACCATGCGGTCCTCAAATGTCTTGACCATAATGCCATCAGGCAATGATGTGGCCAGCAAAGCCATCTCCTTTCTGACTGTACTGAAGAACTTCTTAGCTTCAGCTGGCTGGAACTCCATCTTTTTAAACGTGTGGGTGTCTAGAGAAAGAAGGTAGAATCATTTCTCATGCACGGCCCACTTTTAATTAAAATCCCTGAGGCATATTACAGCTTCATTAACATGCACGAGCCTCTGAGACGTTATCAACTTGTTCAACTTTATTCACTCACGTCAATCAGATTGATAAAGTATTTCAGATATGGGCGAGTGACTGATGACTTAGATATGCAGTTACCACTGGAAAGCTAGAGGCTGCCATTTTGCATTATATACAATAACCCTGTAACTTTCTGTCCGACTATATTTGGGTTAAGAGATACATGTACATTTCAATTTTCACCAAAAACTCTGTGTGTCCTTGATGATAAATTGTGCTTTTTAAATATCACACAATATTTAAACACACATCTTCCTGGTATTATTTGGAGGATTGACATTCCTATAGATTATTAGTATATCAATATGATAGCACCAAGTTTTTCAGAATTTGTCATTTTCTGGTTCAGAAATTAAATCAAATGTAGAATTTTTTGTTATATTTTGTAAATAATTCGTACCTGGCGCCCACTCGAGCACAGAGAATACCTCGCCCTTGGCACTGGTGAACGTGACACCAGGTTTACCACCGCTTTGCTGGCACAGGACAGGCGTATCACTGGGCCACTCGGAGCGCACCGGTGTCTGAGGCTCAGCGGGGGCTGACGGCCGCTCCTCTTCCATCTTCTCCTCTTCCACGATGGCAACATTGTCCAGTGTTTTCTTAAGGTTCTCCTGCAGCTTCTTAATGTCATCCAGGAAGCGTTTCTCCTTCGTGGGCTTGGCATCAGCTGGGGTGGCAGTGCCAGTGGCGCCTGTTGGCTCGGCAATGGGTGAGGTGGGCGAGCCGGTCCACAGCTGCTCCACTGTCATGTTCTTCAGGCTTTCCAGGATCTTCAGGGCCTCTTTGAGCTCGCGGAAGGCCAACCGCGGCGTCTCCTTACTGGGCTTCTCCTCACTTGTTGGTGCTCCACCTCCACATGGAAAACAAATGAATGAAGATCAGTGTTCTCATAGATTGTTATTGCACATGTAGGTGACCTTATAAAATGCTCATTTAAATTTTATTTAGTACAGTCTGCACCAAGCAATACTGTGCTTGATGCAACACAATGTGGCACACACTTGTTTCTGCATGTAGATGTGGTGAAGCCCTGTAATATTAGCTGTAAGAAATGGCAAACATATAGTCAGTTTTGGAAACTAATCCTGATTCTTGGAAGCCCTTGTTTAAAAGTTAGCATCGAGGCCTGTAGTATGATTAACATCAGGACAAAACATTACTACCAGGGATGCGGAAAAGTGTTTTTTACACTGGAGGTGCTGGAATTTTCGATGATGGACAAATAGTTTTTCTTTTAACAGAGAATGTGTTGATTACAATAATCATAACATAGCCTGGTTGAATTCTCCAATCAGAAGGTGTTGATTAATTTTCTATAGCAGCATGGATCTGAACATTTATGACTAACATAAATGATCGGTTTTCATTAATGTGCTCATTCTAATGCATTATCGTTACTATAACAGCTCATTCACAGGGACTTGTATGGCCGGACACTTCACATAATCCAAGCAGAATAATAAACGAATTAAAATCTGTTGCTGTAGAACAAAGAAAGGTGTATAATCGTTAATATGATGAAGTTTTCTGTTAGGAGACGTTTATTTAACGTTTATGTAAGGAGTGTCAGCACTTTGAAAAGTTTCTCTCCTTTCTCTCGAAGCTTGTCATGTTAGAGAGAAACTAGAAAGCACACATTCTATGTCCTGAAGACTTGAGTATGTAACTATGAACCATTAAATAGTGTTGTGTTGTTCATTAATATGTTAAAAATTGTAATCATTGGCAAATCACTATGGTATAAGGGAAAAATCTCTGACATACAAAGTCAAAAACTACTTAAAATGCTCAGTTTTAAAGTCTGTTTCTTTGTTTGTCTATATATTATTATTTTAGAAGTTGCTGTTGAATTTGCAGTTTAAAAAAAACTAAAAGTTGCAGTACTCTCAGCACCCTACTTCCAATGTCCTGGGTTACTACTTTGTAGTATCTGCAATCAAAACCAACCCTGCAAACTGGCCATTTGATTTGTTACTTCAAATAATGAAATGCAATCAAGGTTAGATATTTTATAAGCACTTTACCACACAAGATTAAAACCCTCCAGGACTCCAGTGTGAAACCACAGCCAAAAACCATGCCTCGATGGATTCTATTAAAAAAATAGTTCAATGGGGGAAAAAGTATTTGATCTCCTGCTGATTTTGTACGTTTGCCCACTGACAAAGAAATGATCAGTCTATAATTTTAATGGTAGGTGTATTTTAACAGTGAGAGACAGAATAACAACAAAAAAATCCAGAAAAACGCATTTCAAAAAAAGTTATAAATTGATTTGCATTTTAATGAGGGAAATAAGTATTTGATCCTCTATCAATCGGCAAGATTTCTGGCTCCCAGGTGTCTTTTACACAGGTAATGAGCTGAGATTAGGAGCGCTCTCTTAAAGGGAGTGCTGCTAATCTCAGTTTGTTACCTGTAAAAAGACACCTGCCCACAGAAGCAATCAATCAATCAGATTCCAAACTCTCCACCATGGCCAAGACCAAAGAGCTGTCCAGGGATGTCAGGGACAAGATTGTAGACCTACACAAGGCTGGAATGGGCTACAAGGCCATCGCCAAGCAGCTTGGTGAGAAGGTGACAACAGTTGGTGCGATTATTCGCAAATGGAAGAAACTCTCGGTCTCCCTCGGTCTGGGGCTCCATGCAAGATCTCACCTCGTGGAGTTTCAATGATCATGAGAACGGTGAGGAATCAACCCAGAACTACACGGGAGGATCTTGTTAATGATCTCAAGGCAGCTGGGACCATAGTCACCAAGAAAACAATTGGTAACATACTACGCCGTGAAGGACTGAAATCCTGCAGCGCCTGCAAGGTCCCCCTGCTCAAGAAAGCACATGTACAGGCCCGTATGAAGTTTGCCTGAGTGATTCAGAGGAGAACTGGGTGAAAGTGTTGTGGTCAGGTGTGGTCAGATCTCTCTGGCATCAACTCAACTCGCCGTGTTTGGAGGAGGAGGAATGCTGCCTATGACCCCAAGAACACCATCCCCACCATCAAACATGGAGGTGGGAACATTATGCTTTGGGGGTGTTTTTCTGCTAAGGGGACAGGACAACTGTACCGCATCAAAGGAACGATGGACGGGGCCATGTACCATCAAATCTTGGGTGAGAACCCCCTTCCCTCAGCCAGGGCATTGAAAATGACCTTAATGACTTGGAGAGGATCTGCAAAGAGGAGTGGGACAAAATCCCTCCTGAGATGTGTGCAAACCTGGTGGCCAACTACAAGAAACGTCTGACCTCTGTGATTGTCAACAAGGGTTTTTCCACCAAGTACTAAGTCGAAGGGGTCAAATACTTATTTCCCTCATTAAAATGCAAATCAATTTATAACTTTTTTTGAAATGCGTTTTTCTGGATTTTTTTGTTGTTATTCTGTCTCTCACTGTTAAAATACACCTACCATTAAAATTATAGACTGATCATTTCTTTGTCAGTGGGCAAACGTACAAAATCAGCAGGGGACCAAATACTTTTTCCCCCACTGTACATGTAGCTTCTAACATCGCTGTTAAGAAATGACAACACTAAAGCCCTCAGCATACTTAATGCAGAGATAACATCTGTGAGTGTTGTGAAGAAGACAGGACTAGCTTCATGAATGCACAAGCTCTCTGACTCTCTGCAGTTTCGTATTGACTGTCACTACCATTGCTCCAGTACTGCAGATGGCAGTATAAAAATGTTAATAAACTTGACATTTGCTCCCTGATTGATCTAAACATGGCCATTTAAAGTGAATTCTCTCGTCTCATACCTGCTGGCAGTTCGGGTGTAGCAGGTGTCCCCTGTGTGTCTGTGCCAGCCGTGGCACTGGGCGTCGAGGCTTTGACCTCAGGCAGAGCTACTGTTTTGGAGGTGGAGTCTTCTCCACCTGTCCCCGCCGCCTCCTCCTCTACCTGGCCATTATCAGTCTCCCAGCTGTCACTCTCATCCTCCCACTCCTCTGAGGAGGCGCCGCTGGTGCTGCCCTCACCCGAGTCGTAATACGTCTCCTCAATCTCCGACTCGACGTTGTATAGGTGCTGGAAAAAATGTTACATGGATATCGAATTATAGTTCACAATCTATCATTATAAAAATTAAGGCAATAAAACAGACACTATTATAGTACACGTGTAATAATTACAAATAATAATTTCTTGATTTGTAAAATTGAAACTGCCTGAGAACCATCCAGAAGTTGTGTGTTAGATTTACATTCTAGTAAATATATAGTGCTCTGGTATTATTAAACAAAGTTTGGCTGGATACTGATGAAACTGGTTAAAATGATGAAAAGACTGGATATATGAAGAATATATGATGGATAAAAGACTAGAGGCTAGAGGTGTAACATGCAATGTGGATGAATGGATGGATACCTGGGGCAAGACGACAGATTTAGAATTATCAGCCCAGACCACCTCCACTTTACTGCTGACATCAACTCTGCACACCTGTCCTACAGTCCTCTGTACACACACACACACACACACAGACAGGTTAGGTATAATACACAGATAACAGAGAAACAGTAGAGGGGTACATTAGACAGACATGTCACTTGGACATGGACACTTCAAAATAATAATCTTTCAATTGAAAACCTAACACAACTGCAAGTTGACTTATTTGTGGTACTGTTTTCTGCCTAAAATATTATTCAGATCAGATTTATTGTGGAAGGTAAAAGGTCAGGTAATTCATTTGATGCGAAAAATTTAGATCAGCATATGTCGCAATCAACAAGAACCCAGGGGTTAAGATCAAAATATCAGAATGGGTCAGAATATTAAATGTTATTTACAAACCTTCTCAGAATAATAAAGCTGACCAGACATGAATAGGCTTCTGCAGCCTTAAAAGGGTTGGAAAAGTCACTCTCTAAAAACAAGCAGCTCACTTGCACAGCAAATGGTGACTTTTGAAGGGAGTGTGAATTGGCACGAGTTTAGAATGTAATGCTTGCTGTAACACTTCTAAATTTTACCTTCAGCACTAAATGTTAAGCTTAAGGAAGTGAAACTGGAAGGTACTTTACTTCATCGTTGAACTCCTCTGAGCCTGAGTTGCCTATCCGTATGACGATGTCTGTAGTGTGAAAGTGGAAGTCGGGGTGATCCGATATATCATAAACACTGACATCTTCCTCCTCACCGTTCACCTGGGGAATGCAACAGAGAAAAACAAATTTGAATGTAGCTGGCTCTCTTTATTTATATAGAAACTGGCCCAAACCATACGTTTCACAAAATGACACACACAAAAAAAAAAAAAAGGTGATGAAGGAAACGAGGGAAGGCATTGAGGATTACACAATGCTCCCACCTCCACATCGTCTCCTGTAGCGTTCAGTTTGATCCACTTCACCACACATGTCCTGGCCTTGTGGTCTCCTCTCTGAATCACGCCATACACACTGGGGTCCTGCAGTGCTTGGCCTGCGAATCAAACATTTTACACCAAATGGATTTCCTCACACAAATTAAAAACATGCACACAAATGAACGAATACAAATACAATTTTCCCTACACATACTCAATCAGCCGAGACAAATCTGGTGTTCGGTGTTTGCTGCTTTAGTTTTACACTGGTGCTACAAGGCAAAAAATAAACTAACAAGCAATATAGCTAACAAGAATATATCACCCAAATATTAATATACTTCCAGACGCACTTCAGAGAGTATTTGTGACATTACTGAAGAACTGGATGAGGCATACAGTTCTGTGCAAAAGTCTTAGGCACATGCAAAGAAATGCTGTAGAGCAAAGATGCCTTCAAAATAATGAAATTAAATGTTTCTACATTTTAAAAAAATACAGTAAAGAGCAGTAAACAGTAGTAAATGAAACAAAGTCAATATTTGGTGTGATAAAAAAATATAAATAAAAACAGCAGTCTCTGATACAATTAGTGCAGTTTTATAAGGAAATGAGCTGGTAAGTTTTATTGAGCATCTTGCAGAACCAGCCACAGTTCTTCTGGAGACTTTGACTTTTGCACTTGCTTCTTATTTTTGCAGCAAAACCCAGCAGCCTTCATTGTGTTTTTTTTTTTTTTTTGTTTTTTTTTGCCTGCAAAGTGTCTCTTACGTAATATGCTGCTTTCTTTAATGACATACAAACATTTTTCTGTAACATTTAATTTTGTGCTAGAAAACTAATGTTTGGTAATCTAAAATGTTTTTTTTGTACTGACTTGATAATGTAGAAGTCATAAAATAAAAAATCTATAACAAAGTTTGTACTAAAAAGAACAGGGTGCCGAAAACTTTTGCACAGTACTGTACATTTATAGAAAATTTTGTGTGAGACTCTACTAGCTACATTAGCCGTGTACAAAGATGTACAAAGAAGTAAATCAAAGACACCAAATACGTCTTGGCTGAGTTTTGAGTTTTGAGTGTGTGCAAGGGAGAAATAAATTCCATTTGAAAAAAATCATGCAGGTATAATTCTTTTTACATTTTCATTTTTTAATAAATGCTCCCATAACAAAAATATGAGCACTAGTACATGTTTTATTTAAGCAGGAAAATCACACACTGCTAACATTATGAGCAAGTTAGTACTTCTGGATGAACAATGTCTTTAAATACAGGTATGGCATGAATGTTCGAGTGTCGCACTCACTGCGTTTGTCCACTACATAATCTCCAGGGCAGAACTCGTGGTTGTCCAGGTGTTGGATCGGGATGAGGTCGTTAGAACGGATTCCTGTCTCTAGTCGACCGTCCTTCCACATCACATCAGCTGACGTAACTGTGGAAACGACCTCCACAGCCACTCTACACACACACACACACACACACACACACACACACACACACACACACACACACACACGAGCTTATTAAATTCTAACAACTTCAACACTTCCCTTTATACAAGGACGGCTGATTCTATACGTCACCACACACCATACACACTAGCTGCTATTCAAAGCAAAGCAGTGCTGACAGTTTCTCTCCTCCGAGACACAGAAATGGGATGAAATTTGGGACACAGCCGAAAAAGGCGGCTCTGGCCTAGCTGCTGGTTTTCTATTTTCTGTCTCTTTCTATTTCAAGTGCTCTTTTTGGATCTTCGTGCACACATTAGAAACGTGATCACCACTAAACACATGCGCACCCACACGTTTTGCTGTGATTTGCATTACACCGAAGCCCCAACAAGTTAGAGAGTGTGACACTTACTGATATTTCAAACAAGGCCATGGACATTGTAAGACACCGAGAACACAAGCGAGCGGTCAATAAACACATCTCTGTGTGTGTGTGTGTGTGTGTGTGTGTACAGGGTGTTAAATATCCCTTACTGCAGCTGATGATGAGATACTGCACTGGCTAGACAGCTCTGAAAGGCTCTCACAGACCAGGTTTATACATGCAGCATTTCACCCAGTGCATATTGTATGTCCATATCTATATTGATGTCCTAGTTTGAAAATGAAACCTCGAAAGATTAGTAAAGTAGGGGTGTAACATAATGCCACCATCTGTATTTGTATATGTATTCAGATTTAAACCTGAAGTGGGCACGGCCTAAACCGGAAGGGTTTTCTTCTTTCTTTATTAAATATAAACCCAACCACAATTCCCCAAGAAACACTGGAAAACACTAGAATACAATGTGACCAAGTGGACTACCATGGAGGGAGAGAACAAGAAACACTCAGTGGTAAATGGAGTTCATTTCATAGCCTTTCTTAAAAATAATAAATAAATAAAAATACACTAAAAGTACACTAGTACTAAAAGTGAAATTTGTGATTAGGGGTGGACAAATCACTAGCTCAGGCGCCCAAGACAGGCAGATTTCATATCTGAGTTATCAGTTTTTCATTCCAGTTGCCTGGGGGACAGGCAGGTTCATAAAACTGTCACAAACATTTTTTTTACTTCACTCATCTAACAACCAGAAAAAGTAAATAAAAAAAGTCTCTCCTCCCTATTGACTTTCGCAAAAGAAAACTTTCCATTTGGTATTTTAGTAAAAATAACACACTCAGTGTTTCATATATATTAATCTGTGGTGAAAATAATCTTGTTGCTGTCTGTGTACACGAACTGAGGACGTGGTCTGTCTGTTCCTAGGCATGTTAATTAGCTTGTGTGGACGTTAGGGATGAAGGGACGAGTTTCTCTTGAAGGGATGTGGAACCTATAACTTGCTAGCACAACATGCAGTCGCATTTAAAAAGGTCATAAAACGAAAATGAAGAACGCTAGCTCAAATCATGTCTTTAAGTGCAACGAGGGGAACACCACACAGCTGAAAGATCAGAGGTTTTGCCTCTTAGTCGAGGGCGCAAACACGACGCTTCATTACCAGAGACAATATCTGCATAAAAGTCACCCCTCTCAGGTATTCACATACATGATTAGCTCGTCACACTTTTTGCATTAAATCATTGCTGATTTTAGTCTAGTTATTTGGGTTCAATGGCTAAGAATAACATGTGACTAGGACATTTGAAGCTTTAGCTTATCCCACTGCATAGCTAATGAAATTAAACTGTGTTAATATAATAATTATAATTATAATAATTAATTAATTAATATCAGGCATGACTTATACAAATATATGTGAATCCATTCATTAATCAGAGCTGAACTGCTTACATGAATGAGTGTGTATCCAGACTGTTAGACTAGTGCACTAATCTGAACTGGTCCCCATTTACACCCCATTATGTCCAACAATAATGTTAATTAATACAACACATTTTACTCAATTAATAGAGGTTTTACTCACCTGTCTCCTGGTTTGAACTCTCGGGAGAACTTGGTCTTCTTCTTCTTGTGTTTCCTCTTCAGGTTGCGGATAGACAGGGGGATGCTCTTCTTTCTGCTCGGGCCGCTGTGCAGCGAGGCTGTGGAGCTGGCCGAGGACGTGATTGAGCTCGTGTCATCCGTGTCCTCTGCGGCGTCCTCATCTGACTCTAGCTCCCCGAGAAGAGGCCACTGTGCCTGGGGTATGGTGGGCACTTGTTCCCTTCTTTCCTCATCTGGGACGGGACCATTATTGGAGCGTTGTGGTGCGGAGTTCTCGTCTGTATGGTCATGAGGTGCCTCTGATTGTTGCTCTATTAAAAATTTTTTTTTTGGTAATTTAATGCCAGCGTAATGTAACAAGTAGTGATATAAATGTACATACATTTTTGTAAAGAAGAAAATATATATTTAAAAAATCTTTGCTATTTTGTAATATTACTATTGCACTGAATAATTAATAATGATAATAATAATAATAATAATACATTTTATTTGGGGTACAAATAGTAATATAACAATAGTAATATATTTCTGATTTAATTCACTTTTATGCGTTAGACCTTGTGGCTTTTATTTTGGCGGAAAACTGCAGGAAGACCTCTGTTTAGTTGGTAACAGTTTTTTTTTTTTTTTGTTTCTTTTTTTTTTATTCATTTGTCATTACCAATCAGGTGAAATGCCGTAAACCTCTGCCCACAAAAATGTTTGAGATTATGCTAATGTAAAACCAAAGTGAATCTGGCTCATGTTGTGTCTTTATAAGCGACACAAACTCACAACACAGACAGAGATGAAGTTGGTGTGGAGAGGCAATTACTGTGAACCGAGTCGCTCTAAAACACTGATGAGCCGCACACACACTGAGTGCAACACAGCCGCACGGTTTTACCATTTCAAAAAGCAACGAGCGAAAATAAAATCTCAATCTTCTTTATGGTGTCGGTTCGGTTGCATTTTTAAGACCGTTGAAACGTGAATTTAAGACAATGTAATGTTAATTAAGGCCTTAGTTTTACATTAAGGAATTTAAAACATTTTAAGACTTTTTAAGGAGCCAAGGACACCCGGGGCAAACCCTTTCATCCAAAACAACTTATAAACGAGGTACAGGTAACAGTCGAAGTACAGAACTCGGAAGTGGGATTTGAACTCTGGTCAGTAGCTCAAAACCTTACCGCTGCCCACATATAGGGAGCAAAAGGCACTCGGGAAACTCAGCGATCCAGTGGAGCCTAGCAAAACAGCCTCAGGTCATCAATGAGATACAAAAACAAATAAAACAAATACAAAAAAAAAAAAAAAAAAAAAAAAAAAAAAAAAAAAAAAAAAAAGAGCATGAGAACTTAGGCTTCATCATGGGAAGGTCAATGAAACATGACATGCAAGGCATTAAAGCGACACTTAAAGTAGCTATTATGTGTAACCCCACACAGTTCTACAATTTTTATTTAGGGTATCCATGTGACCACCCATAGCAGCAGAAGTTCACTCACAGGCTCAGAAAGCTCCAATCAGAAGTAGAATTTACTCAAGTGTTTGTCCATTAAAATATTTCATTTTAATGTACGGTTTATAAACAGTCACAGTTTTCAGATTGAGACGGAAGAAGTGCTGTAGACAAACTTTATTGGTGTCGTCTTCTCAAAATGTCAATGATGTCTCACTCATAGGTACATGCCAATAAATTGCATGGCAAAGGACGAGTAATATAGCATTGTAGGTCAGTGGTAAATGTTCTAAACCAGAAGGTTGTGAATTCCAGTCTCAGGACAGCCACAGAGCCACTGTTGGGCCTTTGAGGAAAACCCTTTAAAGCTCAGCTCTAGTTGGATTAGACTCTGATTCACTTGTATGTGACTCTATATAAAAGTATCTGCCAAATTAATTAATGTGATGGATTAAAAGAATAAATAAAAATGAACGAGGAACTTGGCTGAAGTTCATAAGTGAGTGACTGAGAAACAATTCCATCGGCCTGCTTTCCACACAGATAACAATGGCAGAGAAAAAAACATGCAAAGTCACCTTCAGCTTCATCTGTTTTCCCAGACGCCTGCACACTGTTGGACTGTGATTCTGCGCTCTCCGTCGCCTTCTTTCCTGGGTGTTTTTTAAACATTCGTTTGACCTGTAAAACAGGAGCAGAGACATCACTAACTCTGAGGAAGGCTGTTGGCCAAAGGCGTTGATCATCCTTGAATCGCACCCTCACAGTTCTGACAAATCAGGAAGGTGGAGGGATCGGATTAGGCGCTGTTGCTGGGCTGGTTTTCTGTTTCTGTAGTAAATGTTAATGTGTGTGAATCCACCTTACCTTCCGGATGACTGGGTCCTCGGGTAACACCGGCGCCCCCTCTGGGCCCTCGCAGGTGATTCGTGTTGCATCTCCTTTAGCAGGAAAGACGTAGAGAGCTCTCTCGCCCAGCTGCCTCTGTGTGTGGTCAAAGTATCCCAGACGCTTCACTCTGAATAGATCAGGCAACATACATTTGTGTAATTTGTACATTACATTGTTACATAGTAATACATACATAAAAAAATTAGATAGAGATAGACTTTATTTCAGCAGCATAAACTATGCAAAACATGCAGCCTCCAAAATAGTTCTGATTTTCTGATTTTGACTCATATCAGTCCCTTCAAGATTTTGTGATTTTGCGATAGCAGAAATTAACACAAAATCAAGCAAACTCCGCATTATCCACAGTATCTTGCAATTTTTCAAAATTACTGCATATTTTCGGCAGATTTGGGCCAAGACACGTCATGTGAAGTCATCACAATGCACATTCAGCCAAAGCCCTATTCGATTCACGTGGGTTTTACATGAGTACAGCTATAAGATCACATTTACCAACAAATATCACTGCGAAAGAAAAAATATCACTGCGAACAGAAACAATTTCATGCAACTGCAATTTCGCCAATTCAAGTAGTTTTCCACAAAAAAAGCACAAAAAAACTTCGCAAGTTGCATCTCAAATTCTGAAAAAAGCCACAGCAAAATCAAGCATTTTTGGCCGCAACAATCACAAAAAACTCTGGGAAATCCTGTACAGACTGATACATTTAACTGAGTGTGAGAGATTATTATTCCTGAGTGATGCTTAATGTTCAAATTTTTTTTTTTAAATTATCCATGTTTGCATTGTCCGAGTCTGGATTTTTTTATTCTCAGCGGAGTTATGTGGACTTTTAGATTAATAAAGGTTTAACATGACATCTGGGTCATTCTGGCTGAGTCCAAGGAGACGATGTCAAATTGTCGGAATGAATTGCAAATGAACTTGGCCCAAAGTGTAGTTTAATAGTTAACTGCATGACATAGAAAGACAAATGCAGTAGAGTTTGCTTGCTTTGAAGGTCACTTAGCTGTACTGTGACATGGGAGATGATGAGAGCACGAGCCTGTGATAGATGCCCCCATGGAGTAAAGACAAGTGTTAAAGCCCATGTAAACGTATGTACTCATTTCAAATACATGTTTTTGGTACTTTTATTTGCACATTGCCAACACTGATAATGAAATTAGTAACCTACTTAGCATTAAGCAATTAGGGAGGACATGAAACATTTTAGTTCGCCTTGTTTATGTTTCCCTAGAGGCCATTAAAAACACAAACATGCATCTTTATGCACAAGTGGCTAAGCATCAAAAACGATATATGGGTAAGAGCTGTCAGCTCTGCTTGGCTGCACACATTTTTTCTTCACCTGCAGCATTAGTTGCTGCCAGTAACAAACTTATTTCAAGTTTATAAACTTTATGCCAATGTTATGGCGTTGCCGTAAATTGTGCTTTGACTCATGAGCAGTATGTAGACCCTGGAAGTCTCATCAGTACTCATTTCTTGTAAAACTGAAGTGCTCTCAAGTCCACCAGTTTCTCTGCATGCTCACTTCACTGCTCCGTGCACCCTGCAATCATTTTAATGACCACACTCGCCAATACTGCTCAGATTGGCCGCCCTCGTGCTGTTTGTTAAAGATGCTGTTTAAACACCAGGAAGATGTCGTATCATGTTACTTGTATTGTAGGAAGATACTATAGCTCCTCCTCTTGGTATTTTCACACACTACAGTTTGCAGCCTACATACATCCAGATTTCTTTCACTTTGTTGTCTGTTCATTAGCACGACAATGTACACAATCTTTACGACACGTACCACATGGTATCAGATATTGGTATTTTGGTATAGGATATTTTTGATATAGAATATACAGTATATTGGTATGGAATTTGAAATGCACTTATGTCAACTAACTGTAGTTGAAAGTTAATTTCTTTGCCAAAGTTTCGATATTTAAAAACTTTTGAATTCCGGTTCTGATTGTGCTCGTTGTTTTTTTTTTTCCCCCCCAACAAATGTGTCAAAGGCAACAAAACGTTTAGCAACGACTTAATACAATATACTATTCTCATTACTATTAAAAAGTTCTTATGAGGAGGCTTTTACTTGTAATCATTAAGTGCACTGTTTATTTTATTCAATCTCCCCATTCCTATTATTGGGTGGGAATAATACTGGAGTTGACCGTGTATCCAACTCAGAGGTTACTGCAGTGGAAAATCTTGAATAGCTATAACCCATGTAAAAGAGATGATCACCTATTACTGCACTGCTGCAGGGAGGAAATTTCCTGCAGAATATCAGAGCTTTTCTGTAAGCAACGCCGCTCTGACAGCACTGCAGTGCGTGATGTTCATTCAAAAGCACAAATGGATGAATCTAAGAGTACATTGTGTAACACTGAACACAACAGCTGAGGATATGCACAGCACTGCATCTTTAAACACACACTAACGAAACTGTTTAGCTCATCAGCTCAGCTGCTGTACACCAACACCTTATAAGTTATACGAAGAGACAATATATTTAGGTTAAAACTTGTTAAAGGTGCAGTTTGTAAATTTTAAAGTGCTTCTAGACCTGTAATTATTTTTATTTATTTATTTATTTATTAAATCGTAGAAACCCTTAAAATTGTGAATATTATGAATATTACCATGCAATGTTTCATTGTGTTTTAAGCTTCCGTTTACATTTTCTGGTCTATAAAGCAGCTCCAACACCAACATTATTCTAAAATGCAACCCAAGGGTGGGGTCAGTTGTAGGGTAGAGGGAAGATTGCCACATTTTAGTTATTACAATTTTTCTGTAATTATTAAATTACAAACTGCTCATTTAAACCAATAAACAACTCAGCAAAGGATTTTACAGAATTCCACTTCTGGAATGAGAAAACCGGCACCTTTATTCTTAATGATCAACATAGCTATATAAGCAAAACGATAAGCTTTGGTGTGAAATTAAAAATTAAAAATATATTGTCTCTTCCTATAGACAGATAGAGACGGACAGAAATCAGAGAGTAAGATAGAGACAGACAGACAAACAAAAAAAATGAACAAACAGAGAGAGCTAGATAGGGAGGTAGACAGAGACGGAGCTAGAGAAGGACATAGAAACAGACAGACAGAAGACAACAAAGAGGGAGGCGGAGACAGGCACAAGCTTCTGCAAGCTTTATCTGTTTAATCCGAATAATGCATTCATATTCAGTTACATCCCTGATAGACAGACAGACAGACAGGCGAGTTGGGTAGGTAGATAGGTAGACAGACAGACGGGTTGGGTAGGTAGGTAGGCAGACACACAGACAGGCAGGGAAACAGACTGACTAGCTGTGTTTTTTTCCTGTAAATGTCAGACTGTTCGACTGTTTATGATTAAATTGAATCATAATGAGAATAAGAAATGGAGGTTTAAAAGTTGTTCCTTCAAACAATGCCAGCAATTTGTTTAGAGTTGCCAGATTAACATGAAAGAAAACCTGTTATTGTTACACAATAACACTGCTAATGATAAGAATGACCGGTGATATTTTACCATTTACCATTACACAAATTGAACAATAGTATCCCAATGAGCTTTCCATGGGTGCTGGACATCATTCAGGAAACTAGTAATATTACTGTGTAATGGTGTACGTACTTGCAGAGGTTCTCCTGTGTGATGGTGGACGGAGGGGGGAAGACACTGTCCGAGCCTTGAGGAGAGTAGCTCTTTGTGATCCACGTCACTTTTATCTCCACAACCTGCACCTGGTTAAGACAAACAGCAACGATGGATGAATGTTAGCTGCTTTAAAGTTAAACTGATGCTCATCTCCAGAGCGCTGTGTTTATAGTGTCTATAACATTTAACTTTAAGAAAACTGAAACACATTTCCCCAAAACAATGTACAAATTTTTTTTTAATTAATTTTTTAATCTTGCCTAGATCCCATTAGGTAGAGTCAGTTTAACAAACATGGCTGTAAGATGGCTGTACAGTACTCCACAGATAAAACTAATAAGGAATTTGTCATTTGTGTACGCACATTTTATGATCAGAATTTATCAGATGCAACTTTGACAAATGAAGGCCATTGTGTTATCCCTGGTACCTTCTTCTGTTAGCCCTTTTTTAAGTGAACCTGATTTCTACCCACATCAGCACTGGTGGGTGTTCATACGTGACCTACCTCTTCTACCACCACTCTGAATTTACTCTTCTTGCTGAGTACGGGCTTCACGCCGTACAGCCACTGCACGTTGGAGAAGACCTTAGCCGGTCCGATGAGGACCTGACCCGGGTAAAAGCCGTACGCCTCGTCAAAGAACAGCCCCTGACACATGGAAATGATGAAGCTATGGATTAGTGCGTTAAACAGACAATTATCTTAATCCTAAAGCTAAACCAATGTCAATCCTTTCCTGTGAACTATATCCAGGAGGTAACCGTACAGTTGAATTAGGGCAAACTGTGGATGTCTTAGAACAGCTACATATTTAGTGAGTTTTGTTTTACTTTGCTTCTAAATGAATAATTAAAAGGAGAAACTGTAAACAGAGTGATGCACTGAAATTAAACGTTGCGATCATTGGCCTGCTGATGTGACCCAATCTATACATCCAAATGGAAAAATTTTTAAATGTCCCAATTAACTATTCTTATACAAAATACAATTGGATGACACAAAAAAATGACTACCCACGGATCACATACTCTTGACTCATGGCCCAAAATTGGGCTAAAGGTATGGTTTGGGCTGGAGAACCGCATGCTAGGATGTTAAAACGGATGGCATACATTTTCAACCAGCACAAAAGGAAGCTGCTAGGGGAATAACAGCATAGTGTTTTACAGCAGGGGTTGACAACTGGCAGACCGAGTCTGGATGCGGACCCAGCAAAGCATTTCCCTGGAAGAAATACTAGTATTTTAAAAAAAATACTGTAGCAGATTTGATAAACGTGTGCAAAAATGGCCATGATCCAGAGACTCTACACATGAACCATTGCAGATTTCGTAGCAGATCACGTGTTGTGGCTTTCCCCAAACATGTGCATGTAAATATTTACAACAGACCAGAGACTTGCTACAGCGCTAGAGATATTCACGCAAAAAAAGGGTTGAATGTTACAGATTTTTAGCAGCTGTTTTCCTATTCCTATGAATACGGACTGAGTTTGATTGGGTTGAGGTGCTCTGATGTGCTGTTATTTGAATGTGAGATCAATAACTAGAGATGCAACTGCTATCAGGCATTGGTCTCTTTACTCATTCTCAAACAAAATGTTCTGATACCAACAGATATTTGATACCAACAGATAGACACTAGCCTAATATATGCTGCTGCACTAATGAACAGAAGATACAAAATGACAGCAATCTAGACATACTTCATGATTAATAAATGGCAATAAATTCTGATTTAACCACTATTTAAACCAGAAAAACAAACAGATCTAAATAAATTGTTCTGTGATGTCCCTGATTGATTAATATTAAATACACAGGTTACTCATTTTGGTATTGAGGAATACCAAAAAACATGTAATTGTATGCGTAGTCGCGCATACAAGTGGTATTGATGCATCTCTATCAATAACTAAAGTAGAACAGCCAATAGTAAGACATCTAATTCAATCTAAACACAAAGCATCTTTACTTTTTCAGCAGAATACGCCTTTACATGAAAAGCTTTAAAATCATTAGGACGTTGTCTGTGAAAATCAGCTAGGTGAGCTCTTACCGAATCACTGACATGTGGGTAAACATCATAGAGCTTGGCTCCGTCTTCTTCACTCATTGAACATCTGCACAAAGATGATAAAGTAATTTGCAAAACGATCACACAGAAAGTCACATCTCACTCTAATGCAAAAATCGAATGAAGACCCAAAACACTTAAGTTACTAATTAAAATCAGTAACTACACTAGAAGACCATTAACAGATCTATACACACGGTATACACAGTGAGGACTTGTAACTTGTAGAGACTACTACAGTGATCGGAAAGAAAGCTGTATTAATGGCATGGCCAAGAAAGATCAGTCATTAAGCATGAATTCTAAGGCAAAAACAAATAAATAGCACAAGTCTTTGTTTCCAGTCACTGTAGCCGTCCCTGCACCTGTCCATGCTTAAAATCCTCAGTGATCCTAGAAATGTAATGTAATGTAATGTAATGAGAATACCGTGCTCCGTTGGAGAGCTTCAGGATGATGCGATTGCTGAGGTCATACACCTTCCCCAGCCAGAAGTCATACACAATGTAATCACCATACATAAAAGACTACAGAGGATTGGAAGAGAGAAAAAAAACAAAGATTACCTTATTTCCTGGACTACAGATGTGAAAAAAATCATTAAATCGCAACCAACACCTGAAGTAAAATCACACACAGCAATCATTTTTGTACGCTGAACATTATTTTAGTAGTTGTGTAATGGCGTATTTTGAAAAACGCTAATTGTAAACAATCATTCAGTGAATGCTATGGCAATAATTGAGCAAGTTGGGGAATTTATGTGTAAAATTTGTAAGCTATTTTTGAACACTGAATGTAAACGTGAATATTATTGAAATTATTCTAACTACGCCAGTTGATCTACTGAACATTTTCTATGAATGACACAATCTTTTGTCAATTTTAACTGGAAGCAGAGAAAGCATTTACCAATTATGGCTACAGGTTATATGTAAGAGAGGTCAGAGGAGAATGGCCAGAGCCGATCTAGCTGAAAGGATGACTACGGTAACTCAGACAACCACTCTTTACAACCATGGTGAGCAGAAAAGCATCTCAGAACACACAACATGTTGAACCTTGAGGCAGAAGGGTTAAAACAGAAGGAGACCAGATCAGGTCCCAGATTCAAGATACCAGGTTCAGGTTTTGAACAGGAATCTGAAGCTACAGTGAGCAGACCAGTTCAAGGCTGGAAAATTCTCCTCCGACCTCAATCATCGACAAGGCATTTTTTGCCCACATAACTGCTGCTCACTGAATGTTTTTACCACTTCCTCGTATCGCCTCAAGGGGTTTTTCCTTGCCACCGTCGCCTCTGGCTTGTTCATCAGGGATAAATTCATACATTTAAAATCTATATCTCCCAAATTTAGATATTTCTGTAAAGCTGCTTGGGACAATGTCCGTTGTTAAAAGTGCTATACAAATAAAACTGAATTGAATTTTTTGTTTTTCACACCATTTTGTGTTTCTAATACAGTTGGTGGTGAGGATATAATAACTTTTTTGCAGGGATGATGAAATCAGGTTTGAAGCTATATAAAACTCACCCAGATGTGCTGCAGGTCCCGACTGTTTACAGGATATAGACAACAGTTGGTCCCCACCAGTTTCACTGCGCACTCTGTGTTAATGTTGGTCACTATACCACACTGCTTATCCTGCAGGACCCAAATCACACAGTTACTCACAGCCTCGTCACATCAGTACCAGCACATGCTTTAATCTCAAATAGCTGGCTGCAAATTAGTTCCAGGCAATTTTATCCGTTACATCGAGCGGGTCTATTAACATTTGACAACTGAGAACAGATTGATTTATAAAGTGTGAAGCGTGAGGCCAGACCCGACACAGCCTGCGGCAGGGGGTGGTGGTTTGGAGTGTGTAATTAACAAACCGAGGTGATAAGTGGGTGACTCACATTTGAATTCATTCGGCGCACAAAGTCTCGTGGCACAATGGACCGATCTTCAAGTTTCAGCTGTGAAACAAAGAGAGAAAGAATGCAGAGTTAGTGATAATTGCAGCAGGCAGTCTCTTGTCCACTTCAGCAATGGCGAGCTTTTTTAGTGAAGCTCCCGGAAGTATCCAGCAGGAGAACTGGAACCCCGTTAACTGTGCTGTGCTGTTACAGGAAGTGATGTCTCTCTCTCTCACACACACACACACACACACACACACATACACACACACTTGCTTCTTACAAGGTTCTTCCAAATTCAGAGCAATCGTACTACTAGCCAATCAAGGTCATCTGTTGAATTTTTTTTTTTTTTTTTTTTTTTAAAGTGAAAAACTGAAAAATTAGTTCTACTTTAATAATGACACACCCACGCATTATTTTGTTACATTTTAATTTCATCTTCAATAAGAACAAAACGAATACTGGCCCAGTAGTACCAACTGCATTAAATCCTGTTTATTTAGCATCTACAAGCAGGAGTGTCAGTCCAGGTAAAGCTTTATGCTTTCCAAGACAAGAACGTCTTTGCAGTTTCTCTACAACATGACAATCTGCATTTTTTTTTTTGTCTTCTTAACTTCAAGAGGGAGAGGAAAACAGAGAGGCTGTGAACGAACAACTGCTATAAGTGATAACAGGAACCTTTGTGTAAACATGCTGCAGCTATCTTTATTTAGACGGGAAAACTTCACTCCAACACCCAAAAGAAGAGCAACCTAAGATTAAATCACAGAATAAATCGTGAGTTATATATAGAATCGGGGACAGTTCAGCGTGTTTGACATCCTTGACATACTTTTGCTTTCAGGTCGACGTTGTACGGCAGGATCCAAAAATCTGAGTCATCTACCGATATCTGTTTTTACTTCATCAGTTACCAAAAACAAACAGAATTTGATCATGTTATACTCAGTGGCCTTAGAAGCCTGTTGCCATGGGAGACAGGGAGACGCAAGACCTACAAGGATGACCTTTGGAAACGGAGGGTGAAATAATTAAAGATCGATGAGAAGATCATGCAAATTCTAGCCAGATATTAAGAACAAATCTGTAGACAAGAAAACAGACGAGGAACCTCCAAGCGGCATACAGTTTAAGAGTGTCAGACTTTGCTGAACAAATTGCACATCAAGACCACAGAAAATGGTTTGTTACAGTCTTCAGTATGTATGTTGTAACCTGATTAACCCTGGAGTCTTCATATTTGCATGGAACATACTCAAACATTGGGCCTCATTTAATCAAAGTGGATATGAACAAATTTATTTGTATATCGTTCACAGGAGCATTTACACAAGAAATGTGGCGTTCATGAAAATCCAATTAGTATAATTTACATATAAGGAGACTCACTAATGCGACCCTTGTTTGATTTGCTTCAAATTGTATAATTCGCAATGAGTATATAATGTATACAATTATATATATGGATTAGACTGTAAAGTTTAAATAGATTTTTTTTGATGACGTCAAATTTTAACGAAAATTTAATTTCATATTGATGAGTTGAAAGAAAGAAATCCTTAAATTAACACAAATAAGTAACCATTCAATTTGAACAAAAGAAATTACAATGACAAAGTTAGTATGCGTCTATTGCAGCTGATGTTCCACAGTAGCTGAGCTGCATTACTGGAAAATTTAGCACACGCTGTGCTTAGGAGGCACTATTCCACCTTTTAGTCATCTTTTTTTTTTTTTTTTGTAGGATTTTGTAGGCGTCACTAAATGTAAATCAGCTGTGGCATCAACACACTTATAAGTGATACATGAAGGGAGGTGATACATGATACATGCGTGAGAAGGTGTTTTGTGCACTTAAGACATAAATACCTTTTTAACTTACCTTTTTGCAGTATATACAAAATTACAGGCTCACTACCAAATGTAAGCTGATTCTACCTAGAGTGCACACAGTAAACCATCTTTTAAATGACTCCAGTATTATAGGTAAACAAAACAAGAGTGTGTTCTGCATCTAGACATACTGAATTTATTTCTCCTCTGTCTGTGGCTGGTTTCTAGAGAGCATGCAGGGAAACAAATTCAAATCACAGGAGTGACAACAGTCTTTGCTTGCTTTGCCATTACCTGTGTATTAGGTAATGCAGGCAGCACTGCTGATCTGAGCTTCGGAAAAGTGTCACAGCAAGAACACAAACATTTTGAACTGATCAATATGATGTTACTTAACAGATATGCCAACACCAATCCAAAGATAGCATATGAGCCAGGAACTGATTTAGCACCTTTCCCCAGCCTGAAGAATGCGATTAAATGCACACAGACTGATGTGTGCATCAATATCTGGAGACTTTTCTGCTGACGTGGAAACTGGGTGACTATTAATAGCCACCAGTAGACTGGGCAAAATCCTAAATCTCACAGTCATACTGTACTGTAGCCTTGGCTCAACAGATATAGATAGGACGAGGTGATTGGCTAGAGATGATGTCATTTACGCAGCCGAGCTGATCGGGGTGAGGCATCGCTCTCCTTACAGCCTGCATTTTAAACAATAGGATGGATGCAGCTCTGACACTGACTCTTCAGTGACTCACTTGTATGTATTAGATATGCAGCGATAGAAACACCCTCCACCTGCCCCTTTTCTCTCTGTCGCTAGTCTAAAACCGTGCATCAGAATGAGCACAACAGAGGCTTTTCTTGCTAAAGCTCATGCCCCACCTCGTCTCTCAGCTGCTGGTCCATGCTGCAGCTAACAAATTTAATTTTTTTACCACAGAGGACGTGCACTGATCGAGGATCAGCTCTCGCTCCCTTCACAACAACAACAACAAAAATGCTACAAAGGCAGAAATAGATCTTGCAACAGCTTGAGTATGTACTTGTGTTTGCATTACACCTTTTAACAGCTACTTGCATTGCTTAAAATAAAGCCTGATCTAAATTTTTGCAGATGTGAACCCTAAACCTGTTGTTCAGCAGCAAATTATAATGCTTATAGTGCAAACATTATAATGCTTATAATGCAAATAATACGTTTTTAAAAACGTGATTACAAATGCGGAATGTGAAGATATTATTTCCTACAAAAACAACAATCACATTAATTTCTCTTAAACAGAAAAAGTTATCCAATCAATAATTTTATGTACATCACATACAGTACATTATGTATATTACAGATGTAATCAAATATGAATACAATATTCGGATTGAACTTTGAATATAAATACAAATCGTAGCTGTCGTTACTTTACAAAACAGTCCCACGCACATCACTAGTTGAGACGAATTATGAACTCGAGTGATGTATTTGAGGTTGTGGAACTGTCACAGCCTGAATTCACACGTCATGCTAATAATGCTGGCATTTCTACATCTAGGGTTTTTTTTTTTTTTAATAAACCTTCCAGTGTAGGCCACGCCCATTTCAGGATTAAATCCAAAAACAGATACAGATATTTGGAGCATTAAAAAACATACAGATAAAGGTACTGCATTACACCTGCAATGTGTAAGCATCTTGTATATGTAAATTGTGTTTTGTTAGGCTTTCCTGATTTTTTTTAAATCAACGACTATTTCAATGGATCAGAGATAGCCACTTTTTAAAATTATTCTTTTAAATATCTCCAGTTACCAGCATATAAAGGTGATGACAGTGCCGAAACCAAGCAATGAACTACAAGAAATTGCCTTTTCAATATTTAATAATCTGGTATTTTCCAAAAGTTGTGGATATTTATAAAATAATATCGATAACTGCCATTTCCACAGGCAAGCAGCAAGCATTTTAAAATGCTAAAACATTTTTTGCATTAAATCTATTGGACAGAAAACTGTGCAATGTATCGTTGGTTGATCATTAAAGCAAAATCAAGCAATACTGATCCAATATAAATAATGAATCACACAATTAAATAAACGCTAATCACTTAATCATAATGCAGCGTGAGCTTTAATGATCACGATTCAAGGTTTAACTAACGCATCACTGCACAGCAAGGTTCTGACAGTAGTTCCAGCTGCAAAGCAAATCACAGGTTTATATTAATGCACTCCTTCTTATACATCATCATTTCTTTTAGCGGTCGTCCGATTGATCAGTTTTGCCGATCAGTTGGCACCGTTACCCTATTGCTGGAACTAAAATCCACACATAGTTTTTCCAAGTTTCGTCCGTCGCGGGAGCGGCTGAAGGTCCGCTGTCATTATACAGTACGAGAGCAGCCTCTAGAGGCGAAATAAAAACTATCACTGACCAAATTTGTTGTGCTATTTGAAGTGTTTGTTTTTTTTCCCCCCCTATTTTGGATGTCTCTATTTTTTTTATTTATTTGGAGTGTTTGCTTTTTGGTCAGTTTGGATGTACAGTATATCTTTTATTGACTTTAATATTTATTAATAGTTAATAAATATTAACATACATTTCATTTAAAAAAAGTGCAGTACATTTTCATGGTATGACAGTACTGTTTATTTTTGTAATACAGTCCAGCAATATTTTACTATCAGTCGACTTCTAATTTCTATAATAACAACTTACGCAGGGATTTGTATGGGATGCTCCATATAAAGGATTATTTTTTCAAACATGCAATCATTGATATGGAGAAGTTTTCTGTGGACATTTAAGGAAGGAGTCTCCAGTGTCAGAGCCTTGTAACAGTTAACAGTAAACCTGTTCCTTTAAGTAACCTTCAGGACAGAGGAGTGGCCATCTGCCTTTTTTGGTTAGTAACATCGAGAGAGAGAAAAAGAAGAAAGGCTGATGAAGGAACGACTACATGTTTATAGCTACTTTAATGCAAGTGATAACAGAAATTAACTTGTTTCATGAACAAGTTCTTGTTTTGTGGAAAACAATCGTCAGGGTGGTAACAGTAAGTCAGGCTGCATCACCCCAACCAGTCACTGATTATTTGCCTAGAACGTCACACCCCATCGTTTTATTCCTTGCTTATCATGCAGCCCTAAACAATCACATTTTACAACAGCGTCAGGTGGATTTAAGCATCTACAGCAACATAGTTTCATCTTCTTCTCACTCTGCCATTCTGCTGTGTTTTATTATTCAAGCTCCTTGTAACGTCTAGCAGTCGGTCGTAACAACACACCTGCTGCCTCCTAACAATAAGATGCAAAAGGATTAAATGTCATCTATTATCACTGTCATGTGGAGGATAATGGTGGAAGCCTTGCTGAGAGGAATGACGTGAAGCTGTTTTAGCTTATGACAACAACCTTAACTTGGCTGAGCTCAGAATTAGGAGGCAGGGATTGATTACAGAGAAGCGATATGGATCTGCTCGGCCGCTGTGTTGTTTCTACTCGCTGTGCTAATAAGCAGAACGCTACCTACATCCCTGAGCAAGACGAGGGGCAGAGGGAGGGACTGCAGCAGTGGACTGCAGCAGAGAAAGAGGCACGCCTTAAACTGCAGACACGCCCACACACACACGGCAACTTAAATTCCTCCGATTCTCGAGGTGTCCTCAGTATTTAACATGCGAGTTTGTGGGTTGAGCTTAGTACAACAAACCTGCAGCATGAATATAAGAAAGGCAACACAGCAAACAACCAAGAAAAAAAAACAGTTATACTGCATGACATTTTAAATATTTGTGTGTAGAAAACCTAGAGAAAAAAAGCACATCCAAAAAATCCCAGATCTCCACCTGTTCTCGTTATAACCAAGGATGTGTTTTTACTCGCAGGCACTTGTTTCCATGGTACACGACGTGCAGTCATATGATGCATGAATAATATACGTTTCCACAACTTGAGCACTGGACAGTTAAAATGAGTGGGTTTTTTTTTTGTGTGTTTACAGTGAGTCTGTGGCTAACATTTTACATTATTAGCTGGAGGGGTGTTATGGTTTGAAATGATCACGGTATTAACTAACCATTTAAAAGCACACAAGCTGGAGGTGAAAATTAAATAAAATATTTATCATAAAATCCTTAGTACAAAAGTCTTCTCTGAAAATCTCGCACTGCCAAAAAATTCACAAAAATACTCTTCTCTCATGGATATCAAACAATTGCAAACACAACACAGGTTTATCCAAAAGAAAAATAAATTGTTAAATATAGATATGCAACAATTACTGGCACCCCTATGAATTCATATGAGAAAAACACATTTGAAATATATTCCCATTGATATTTTAGTACACCTGGGTGACTAGGAACAGGAAATTGTTCAACCATGACTTCCTGTTTCACAGGGGTATAAATATGAGGTAACGCATAGGAGAAATTCCCTTAGTCATTCATAACAATGGGTAAGACTAAGGAATATAGCTGTGATGTGCAGCAAAAGGGTGTTAAGCTTCATAAAATGGGAAGTGGCTATAAGAAAATAGCACAAGCATTGAAAATGCCCATTCCCCCCATCAGGGCAATAATTAAGAAGTTCCAGTCAACTGGAAATGTTATGAATC
The DNA here is from genome assembly GCA_023630585.1 of Cranoglanis bouderius. Taxonomy (NCBI): domain Eukaryota; kingdom Metazoa; phylum Chordata; class Actinopteri; order Siluriformes; family Cranoglanididae; genus Cranoglanis; species Cranoglanis bouderius. Next base: position 7,404,841 of record CM042560.1, on the reverse strand, counting down.
AACCTGGAATTGGACGTGTGTCTATATTGTCTCAACGCACTGTGAAGAGGATGGTTCAAGTGGCCAAAAAATCTCCAAGGATCACAGCTGGAGAATTGCAGAAGTTAGTTGCATCTTGGGGTCAGAAAGTCTCCAAAACTACAATCTGAAGTCACCTACATCATCACAAGTTCTTTGGAAGGGTGTCAAGAAAAAAGCCTCTACTCTCATCCAAAAACAAACTCAAGCGTCTTCAGTTTGCCAGACACTACTGGAACTTCAAATGGGATCGGGTTTTCTGGTCAGATGAAACCAAAATAGAGCTTTTTGGCAATAAACACCAGAGGTGGTTTTGGTGCACACAGAGAGGTAGCCATATGGAAAAGTACCTCATGTTCCCGGTTAAATATGATGGCGTCTCTTTAATTTTTGGGGCTGTTTTCTGCCAGAGGACCTGGACATTTTGTTAGGATACATGGCATCATGGACTCTATCAAATATCAACAGATATTAAATGAAAACCTGACTGCCTCTGCCAGAAAGCTTAAAATGAACCATGGTTGGATCTTCCAGCAGGACAATGATCCAAAACATACATCAAAATCAACACAAAAATGGTTTACTGACCACAAAATCAAGGTCCTGCCATGGCCATCCCAGTCCCCTGACTTGAACCCCATAGAAAACCTCAAGAGGAGAGTCCACCTCGAAATTTGAAGGATCTGGATGGATTCTCTATGGAGGAATGGTCTCAGATTCCTTGTCATGTATTCCCCAACCTCATCAGGCATTATGGGAGCAGACTCAGCTGTTATCTTGGCAAAGGGAGGTAGCACAAAGTGTTGATCAAAAGGGTGCCAATAATTGTTGCACCCCTATATTTATGTTTTGTTTTTTTTTTTGATAAACCTGTGTTTTGTTTGCAATTGTTTGATATCCATGAGAGCAGAGTATTTTGTGAATTTTTTGAACAAATATTCAAACAATAAAGACAATTTTTCACAGCCTTTGCTCAAATTTAACAAGGGTGCCAATATTAGTGTGTGTGTGTATATTATGTTATTTATAATGTTTTGTACAATGTATACATGTCTCATTATTTTAAACAATAATCATTTCTGCCAGCTGCATTCTACCCAAAAACTTAAAATAATATTAGACCACATAATGCAGTTCAAACTTAAACATACGTAAGTGCAACACAGTATTTTATTCACATCACACAGTATGACACAGCCGTACCTCTTGCTGCCACACCTCAAGTAAGGTGAAGAGACTAGCGGGACACAAACACACACACAGCAGGCTGCGTGTCAAATAATTTGCAGCTCCTGAAGCTAGTGACACACACACACACACACACACACACACACACACATACACACACACACACACACACACACGTATAGACACACGGGTACAGACAGAGACACATACACACAGATATACAGTCACAGACAGACACACACACAGACACACACACACACACACAACCACATACAGACACGAGAGAGAGAGAGAGAGAGAGAGAGAGAGAGAGAGAGAGGCAACATTACCATTAAAATTATGTACTAGATTTTACACTTCGTTTTAGGACTATTCAATTATTTTGCTTTCAGTCAAAAGTGTCATTTTCAGCAGAGAATTTTCTGTGCCATCTTTAATAAATCTAGTTAAATGATGTTAGTTCTATACATGTATAATGTTAGCTAAGTCAAACATACATTGGTAGATTTTATTTCACAGCAATGAACCTAAAACATTCTCATTTACCTTGACACAAAGTGAGGGCAAATAGAATGTGGAGGGGGTGAGGACTCCAAGGTGTCAGTAAATATCTGAGCTTTCAAAACACCTACACAACTGTCAATCATCCCACATTCGAATGTTGACTGGCTCATCTATTTTTATTAGGGGAAAGGGGGGGGGGGGGTGACTGCCCCTGACAAAGAATCTGCTCCTGGAGCTCTTCCAAACATGCTACCGGATAAATTCATTCATTCATTCAATCAATCAGTCTATCAAGCTATCTCACCTCACCTCACTCACCTACCTCCCTCACTCACCGATTTCCCTCCCTCCACTCACTCAGAGTTTAGACACAGTGGTGTTGGTGTGTCACTTCAAACCTGCTCATCTCTGCTCAACCAAACTGAATTAAAGTACATGACAAGAGAAACTTGAGACACATGGAGCCCAGACTAGTTAAGTCAGATCTGATATACCAAACCACTATAGGACCACTTGCTGACACTGGCCAATGGTGAGCCGCTAACAACTATGCTACATACCTCCTAGCTCCTTTAGAACCACAGACTGAAGAGCTTTCATTTGCTTTTCCACCTTATTTAACACACTGCATTTGGGAATGAAAGGGACGTCGAGCTAAGTAGGGTTCAACCAAAACCTCAAGTTCCAGAACAAACCCTTGGACATGGTCAACTGGTTACTCAGGTTATATAATGGTACCAATTTAACCATACCATAACTTAACCTTTCACTCATTACATGCCATCACCATAAATGAAGAATAAGACTGTTTGTCAGACAAACTGACTATAACAGAAACAAGCAGTCAGGTCCATAAATATTTTGACATTAATGAGGTTATAGCTATTTTAGCTGTCTACCACAATATAATGGAGATGAACTTAATAATGAATGAGAGTCCACGGTGCAAACTTTCAGCTTTAATTTGAGGATATTTACATCTAAATCTGGTGAACAGTTAATGGAGCAAAAGTAACTGGACAAACTAACAATCAGTAATTAAATTGTCATTTTTAATACTTGGCTGCAAATCCTGTCTGGAACCCATAGACATCACCAGACGCTGGGTTTCTTTCCTGGTGATGCTCTGTCAGGCCTTTACTACAGCTGTCTTCAGTTCCTGCATGTCCTTGAAGTGCTTTGTCTTCAGCAAGTGAAATGCATGCTCAAATGGATTCAGGTCAGGTGATTGACTTGGCCATTCCTGAACATTCCATTTCTTTGCTATAAAAAAAAAAAAAAGTCTCCGGGTGCTTTCTAAGTATGGTATGGTAATTGTCCATCTGCACAGTGCAGCAACGTTCTATGTTTTGAAGCATTTGGCTGAATCTGAACAGATAATATAGCCCTATACACTTCAGAATCCATCCTGCTGATTTTGTCACCAGTCACATCATCAATAAATACAAGGGAACCAGTACCATTGTCAGCCATAAACCCACATGCCATAAGATGAGGTGGTATGCTTCAGATCATGAGCAATTCCTTCCTTTCTCCATACTCTTCTCTCCCCAACATTCTGGTACAAGTTGATCTTTGTCTCATCTGTCCATAGGATGTTGTTCCAGAGCTGTACAGGCTTTTTAAAATGTTTTTTTTTGCAAACTGTAATCTGGTGTTCCTGTTTTTTTAAGGCTTACCAATAGTTTACATCATGTGGTAAACCCTCTGTATTTACTCAGGTGAAGTCCTCTCTTGATTACTGACTGACACAGATACACCTACTTCCTGGTGGATGTTTCTTCACCAGGGAAAGAATCACCAGTGCAGTCTTTCTTTTTAAGAATGTACCAAACAGCTAATGTTTTTGCTATCTCTCTCACAGGTTTGTTTTGATTTTTTTAGCCTAATGATGGCTTGCTTCACAGGCAGTGACAGCTCTTTGGACTTCATATTGATAGTTAACAGCAACAGATCAACTGCAAATGCCACACTTGAAACTCTAGACCTTTTTACCTGCTTACTTGTAAGTGAAGTAATGAAGGAATAACACACACCTGGCAATGGAACAGCTGAGCAGCCAATTGTCCCTTACTTAGGGTCCCTTAAAAGGGACCGTTCACCAGATTCGGTTGTAAACAACCTCAAATTAAAGCTGAAAGTCTGCACTTTAAACTCATATTCATGAAATTATTTAATTTCATGCTCCAATATATTGTGGAAGACAGCTAAAGTATCAAAATATGTCAATATCCAAATATTTATGGCCCAGACTGTATGTAGAGTCTACCTATCTAAAAGTCTGTTTTGTTACTATGTTACTGGGTGAAACTTGGTTTTTAAGATGTACAGTATCTCACAAAAGTGAGTACACCACTCACATGTTTGTAAATATTTTATTATATCTTTTCATGGGACAACACTGACGAAATGACACTTTGCTACAATGTAAAGCTTGTATAACAGTGTAAATTTGCTGTCCCCTTAAAATAACTCAACACACAGCCAGTAATGTCTAAACCGCTGGCAACAAAAGTGAATACACCCCTAAGTGAAAATGTCCAAATTGGGCCCAATTAGCCATTTTCCCTCCCCAGTTTAATGTGACTAGTTAGTGTTACAAGGTCTCAGGTGTGAATGGGGAGCAGGTGTGTTAAGTTTGGTGTTATCGCCCTCACACTCTCTCATACTGGTCACTGGAAGTTCAACATGGCACCTCATGGCAAAGAACTCTCTGAGGATCTGAAAAAAAGAATTGTTGCTCTACATAAAGATGGCCTAGGCTATAAGAAGATTGCCAACACCCTGAAACTGAGCTGCAGCACGGTGGCCAAGACCATACAGCAGTTTAACAGGACAGGTTTCACTCAGAACAGGCCTCGCCATGGTCGACCAAAGAAGTTGAGTGCACGTGCTCAGCATCATAGCTAGAGGTTGGCTTTGTAGAATAGACGCACGAGTGCTGCCAGCATTGCTGCAGAGGTTGAAGGGGTGGGAGGTCGGCCTGTCAGTGCTCAGACCATATGCTGCACACTGCATCAAATTGGTCTGCATGGCTGTCGTCCCAGAAAGAAGCCTCTTCTAAAGATGATGCACAAGAAAGCCCGCAAACAGTTTGCTGAAGACAAGCAGACTAAGGACATGGATTACTGAAACCATGTCCTGTGGTCTGATGAGACCAAGATAAACTTATTTGGTTCAGATGGTGTCAAGCGTGTGTGTCGGCAACCAGTTGAAGAGTACAAAGACAAGTGTGTCTTGCCTACAGTCAAGCATGGTGGTGGGAGTGTCATGGTCTGGGGCTGCATGAGTGCTGCCGGCACTGGGGAGCTAAAGTTCATTGAGGGAACCATGAATGCCAACATGTACTGTGACATACTGAAGCAGAGCATGATCCCCTCCCTTCGGAAACTGGGCCGCAGGGCAGTATTCCAACATGATAACGACCCCAAACACACCTCCAAGACGACCACTGCCTTGCTAAAGAAGCTGAGGGTAAAGGTGATGGACTGGCCAAGCATGTCTCCAGACCTAAACCCTACTGCGCATCTGTGGGGCATCCTCAAACAGAAGGTGGAGGAGCGCAAGGTCTCTAACGTCCACCAGCTCTGTGATGTAGTCATGAAGGAGTGGAAGAGGACTCCAGTGGCAGCCTGTGAAGCTCTGGTGAACTCCATGCCCAACAGGGTTAAGGCAGTGCTGGAAAATAATGGTGGCCACACAAAATATTGACACTTTGGGCCCAATTTGGACATTTTCACTTAGGGGTGTACTCACTTTTGTTGCCAGCGGTTTAGACATTAATGGCTGTGTGTTGAGTTATTTTGAGGGGACAGCAAATTTACACTGTTATACAAGCTGTACACTCACTACTTTACATTGTAGCAAAGTGTCATTTCTTCAGTGTTGTCCCATGAAAAGATATAAAATATTTACAAAAACGTGAGGGGTGTACTCACTTTTGTGACATACGGTAAGTTTTAAATATTCCCGTTTTCATAGCATATGTAATGCTTAGTGAAAGCTGGCACCTGTTTTGTAATTGTTCCCTTTTTAATAGAACTGAAGAAATCTACTGAATGACAAAACATGATGTTAAAGACAACACAAGACAGAGGCAATGCGCTGCTTCTGGTTCACACCAGACCTACTGTGTCTGATGGCCTCTAACTCAGTGCACATACAACTCAACACAGCGATGACACAGCAGTGACCCTGAGCTAACTCACTCTTGGTCCCTGTCTGACTCAAGAAACAGACAGCAGTTTATTTGTTAAATAAAGGTGTGCAACAATTATTGGCACCCTTTTAGTCAGTACTTTGTGCTACCTTTGGCAAGATAACAGCTCTGAGACTTCTCCTATAATGCCTGATGAGGTTGGGGAATACATGGCAAGGGATCAGAGACCATTCCTCCATACAGAATCTCTCCAGATCCTTCAAATTTCGAGGTGGATGTCCTCTTCAGTCCACCCCACAGGTTTTCTATGGGGACTGGGATGGCCATGGCAGGACCTTGATTTTGTGGTCCGTAAAGCATTTTTGTGTTGATTTTGATGTACGTTTTGATCATTTTCCTGCTGGAAGATCCAACCACGGCCCATTTTAAGCTTTCTGGCAGAGGCAGTCAGGTTTTCATTTAATATCTGTTGATATTTGATAGAGTCCATGATGCCATGTATCCTAACAGAATATCCAGGTCCTCTGGCAGAAAAAGCCCCAAACATTAAAGAGCCACCACCATATTTAACCGTGGGCATGAGGTACTTTTCCATATGGCTACCTCTCTGTGTGCACCAAAACCACCTCTGGTGTTTACTGCCAAAAAGCTCTATTTTGGTTTCATCTGACCATAGAACCCGATCCCATTTGAAGTTCCAGTAGTGTCTGGCAAACTGAAGACGCTTGAGTTTGTTTTTGGATGAGAGTAGAGGCTTTTTTCTTGAAACCCTTCCAAACAACTTGTGGTGATGTAGGTGACTTCAGATTGTAGTTTTGGAGACTTTCTGACCCCAAGATGCAACTAACTTCTGCAATTCTCCAGCTGTGATCCTTGGAGATTTTTTGGCCACTCGAACCATCCGCTTCACAGTGCGTTGAGACAATATAGACACACGTCCAACTCCAGGTTGATTCATAACATTTCCAGTTGACTGGAGCTTCTTAATTATTGCCCTGATGGTGGAAATGGGCTTTTTCAATGCTTGTTGCACACCTATATTTAACAAAGATTTTTTTTTTTGATAAATGTGCTGTGTTTGCAATTGTTTGATATCCTTGAGAGCAGAGTATTTTTGTGATTTTTTGAACAAAAGATCAAACAATAAAGACAATTTTTCACAGCCTTCTTTGCTCATATTTACCAAGGGTGCCAATATTAGTGGAGGGCACTGTATGTCTCGAACAAATGGGGCCGACGTTCTATCACGACGTTCTCTCTCTCTCTCTAGTCTGGTTTCCATTCATGACATTTATCTCACCTCAGTTACACATATTAATCACTAACTGCAAAATTTCAATATTTATTGCAGTATACAAACAAGAGGCCAATTTAAATAAACAATACAGAATTAACATCTGTTCATTCATCTGTAAGGGGCAGCTCAACATCAGATGAATAATGGCTGAAATAACTACCTTTTAAAACTGAATATAATGTTGGGTGTACAGAGCCTATCACGAAAGAGGAGCTAATCACCACTCAAAGGAGAAAAGTGGCATCATTAGCATAGACGCCATCTGCCCTTGAGCCTGACCAATGACTTGCAGGTTCGAGAGCAGTGAGCAGCTTTTGATGAGGCTTTGATGATAACTAAAAATAATTACATTATTTGAATACAGAAGTAGACAAATAAATGTAACTGTGCTGATGCAATGCACTAATTGGCTGCAAGGCACAGTGCGTCGGCCATATTGATAAACCCATTCCTAATCACTGATTCTATGCGTGTTGAGAAAAAAGCCAATTTTTTTCATGTGTGGTCAGGTTAGGGGGGGGGGGTGGTTGACTGCAGCTGTATGATGATTCACTGCATTTTGCTAGATAATTAGCACACTGTAGAATGAGTCTGAAAACAAACAAAAAAAAAACATGTATCACCATGTTTTATCTTGTCTTCCAAATCTCTATATTTCTCTATTCTGCAGTTTGCATAGCACAAATGACGCGTCTCTGGTGGATCTTATGGTGAGCGAAGTGTTTGGATGCATCTTCCAAGGGTTTTCTTCATTTTTGCGATTAATAAATCAGTCATATTAATAATCAGTTGATTAATAATCAACTGTACAGGATTTCACAGAGCTTTTTTTTTTTTGTTATTGCTGCAGCCAAAAAATGATTGATTTTTCTGCTGCTTTTTTCAAAATTTGTGATGCAACTTGGAGTCTTTTGGGCTTTTTTTTGGGGAAAACTACTTGAATTGCCAAAATTGCAACTGCACAAAATTGTTTTGCATGGTCTTTTGCGGTGATGTTTTGGGTAAATGAGACCTTTTAGCTGTGCTCGTGTTTGATGCATGTGAATCGAATAATTTCTGCAATCGCAAAATCCTGGAGGGTACATTAACACTAGGGCTGGGTGACACGACAATATGATATCGATATTGCAATAAATACAGTCATAGTATCTTTTTATAACATTTATTATGGTTTTTAATGACAATTCGCAAACTCTGGAAGCAGCTGGTTTGGTGTTAAAATTTTGCACCGTTTTAAATTGTAAAACGTAAATCAGATTGGAAGCAGATAATTTGATGTTAAAAAAAAAAAACTCTGTAAAAGTATCTGTAACAACATCAACATTTCGCAATTTTAAAGATTTAAACCAGTACAAATCTTCAATACCAAATCAGCTGATTTTCCATTTCATACTGTTTTAAATCTCATTCTTCATAGATATTTCTCATGTTAATATTTTTATGGGTATTTCTTGCTATGATTGGAAGCAGCTGATTAAATTGGGTGGTTTTTTTTGTATTTGTATCAGTATTCAATCATTTATTTTTGTAGATGTTAAATAAAAGTAACATTGAATTCCATTTTTCACCGCTTTTTCATGCAGCACTACTGTTTTGCTAAAAAAAAAAAAAACAAAAAAAAAAATCAACTTACTTTGTCTTTAGTAATTTAATCTGATAATCTATCTATAATAATTATAATTTTTGTTACCTCCATGTCATTTTGTTATTCAAAAAGCATTTTGGTCTGGGTTGTTTATAGGTTGCTAGGAGTAATTTTTGTCACTTATACAATCTGCTGTAAACAAATTCATTATTTGAACATGTTGGTTATGAAGTATGTATATAGTTCCTTATGTAGATTTAATGTGGCAATGTACCACTGAAGATTTGCATTCTACTGCTGGTTTTCTTTTATTAAATCGTTAAAAACGAATTCAATCTTGAGCCTTTCTTATCCTTATATTCAGGCCATTATTTGTCAGAATGTTTGCAAACCAAACAACTGATAGTTGCAGCCCTAATATAGTCGCACCCACACACAGGCTAAATGCAGTCAGGTTGCAGAAGCACTCCACTCTTCTCAATTTTTTACTACCAAAGCCAAAACTAAGGCATGTAATTTCTTCCACTCAGTAAAAAAAATAAATAAATGTAATATTTCGGCTATTATTAACAATAATATTAACTGTAGATGCAGGCAGCTATCAATGTGGTCCAAGCATCCTTCGAAAATAGTGCCCCCAGTGGTCAGTTCTTGCATACAGTACTAAAGAAATCACAGATGAACATACCATTCAGGTTTCGTAACAATAGCTCAGTTCTAACCCTGACACATGCCTGCTGAAAGCTGATTTGCCAATGTCAGCCATGTTTTTGGTTTTTTTTTCCCATTTATACTCAGTCACACACACATATATATATATATATTGATTTTCCAGAAATAAGTAAGGAATAACTGACGACAAGACATTGAATTATTTTTTTTTAAAAATAATACGCACACAAAGTGGTAATGTGGCCACAAGTCAAAGCGAAGGCTTGAGACATTGATATGCAGTTATTGGGGGGGGCGGGGAGCAAAAAAAAAAAAAAAAAAGAGCGAGCACAAGAGAGCACGTGTGATTGCAGTAATGAGACAGAAAAGCCGGTGAACAAGTATCAATATTTATTTATTGATTTGTTTTCCTGCAGAAATTAAAAATGAAAAACTCTGAACAAGTAGGCTTATCGATATTTATTTATTCTATTTTTATATTATCATCATGAAACGAAAAACAAAAAAGGTGAACTTTCTCTCTCTCTCTCTATCTCTCCAATTACTGCATATCAATGGCTCAAGCTTCCGTTACTACCTCTAAAATGATGTTTTGGAATTAGCAGCGGAGGCTTGAGAAGGGATGCGTAATCAATTAGTTCCCCACACACACAAGATCGTTTTAAGGACAAAATCCTGAACAATGTCTTGAGGTGTGGTAACTGTGGAATAATTGACTCCGGCCCGTCGTAAATTATTCCTTACATATCAGTATTTCATCTCAATCTAACTTCATCAGGGAAAATAAATTTTAGTGTTCTCTTGAGGAATGGGTTAAAACTTAAAATGCCACCATCCGGCTGATGAATGTCCCCTGAGTAGAACACAGGATTCTGCTACATCTTGAACAATTTGGTGTTTCTTGGTCGACTCATGGTCTTTGTACCCCATCGTGTTCTGGTGTAGAATCAGAATAACATACGAGAATAATAAGCGCCTTCGGTGCTTGGACCCCTAATTAGCAGCTTTTATATCAGCAAAAAAAAGCTGCTCCAGTCAGCCTTTTTTTTTTTTTTTAAACAAAAATGCTTAGTGTGAGCATAGCCATAACAATTTGTAGCAACACTGTACAAATGTTTATAAATGCTCTCAGAATGCCCAGAACTCAGTACCCCTAATTTTCAAAAAAACTTAAAATTCGTGGTGCTCCTAAGCTTTGACAAGATACTGTGAGGTTACATCTACAGCTGTACAATTTGTTCAAAATCTCATATTGTGATTACAGGGCTCACAATGCACAGCATCACAGTTATGAAGCAATATCGGTGAATCCTACAAGGCCTGCATTATTTGCAGCAAACTTTGGATTGTGTGCAAGCCATAATTCTTCTAAGGCTTGGATACCATGATTACAATACAAAATAAATTATTTAGAAATTGGTTAAGGGGATCAGATGCACATTGCAGCCCTCTCATATTTAAAATTTTATACATTTTATACTTATTCTTATATATAGAATATAATGAATCAGACTTCAGTGCTACTCAATGCTAATATTAATCAATGCTGAGACACATCTAGCTCCACAAGGCCACCCTGGTCTTGTAGATATGGAAGAGTTGAATTTAGTACTACACAATTTGGATATTTTATCACTATTCCAAAACTGCAGTGGTGAAGAAAACCTTGGTATTCGAGGTAAGAGATTGGCCTGCATCGTTTGACCCAAAATGATTCTGTGAAAATGCTGTGATGCTTCGAAAGCAGACGGGTGGAGTTCGGCTGATCAGGTGTGCTCAGCTAGCCCCATCATTCAAACAGTGTTCACTGGTGAAAGCTAAAAAAGCAAAAAGCGTACGTTTCCTACGTAGCACAGACCTGCACATAAAATTTGCAGCATTTTCTGACCAGACAAATTCCAATTTTTTTTAAGTTTTTTTTTTTTTGTCTGTCAGGTGACTTTTAAATAATAGTTCAAATAGAAATCCACGCTAATGCTTGGTAACCTCAGCCAGTCGACAATGTTAGCATGTCATATTTCCAGCATGGGGAGTCACAAAGCATTTGAGAATCAGGCCAGTGGCTCCCAGGAAATAAGTCCCCATGGACTAAAGATGGCAACACCCAGGACCTGGACTGCCATGTGGATAATGCTGCAGTGAGCAAACCTCATGGAGAAATCCAGGTTGGATACATTTAGGGATTGTTTTGCATCATTGCAGCATTTTCAGCATGCAAGTACGACAAAAGCCAATTATATTGAAATAATTAACATATGATACATCCTGTTGCCATAGTTATATATTTATCTGCTCCAGTAATACTGCTTTCTTTTAACAACAGGCACCTCCGCTCTAATGATGGGCTTTGTGCTAATGGCCGAAATAAGGGTGGCTTCTGGTTGGGCCTGGCCTGTAATAATCAATCCTTTTGTGTGTGGCACACAAAAGGCAAACTGCATGAACGCATGTCTAGCCCACGTTGTCAAAACATACAACCTGCCCTTTGCATTGTTTAGATCATTTCAGACCGAATTGGACATCCAGAATCTGTAGAAGGACGTAGAACCATCCAACAGTGTGAATCCCATCAATACCAAGGCCCTCGGTGGGGATGGGTGGAAACAACAACAACAGGAATAAAGAAGCTCTTTTCTTCGCCGGTTCTCTAGAATGAGAAGTCTAAAACAAAACCTGTGTCTGACCAAAGAAGCAATCTAGCAGGTTCTGTTTGCTTCTAGAAGCACTACTAATGTATTTTGGCATTATCGCCCACATGTTAGAGCTAATCTAGTTCATGAGGTACATAACCTAATTGCGCTAGCTGTTTGTTTGTTTACTTATTTATAGGTTGTACCGTTGTAAGCAAAAGTATTTTTCATTACGATTTTCTTACATGTTTATTTAGCTACCATAGCAACCCTTAAATGCACTCAGCTACTATGTACCAGTGCTTTGAGTCACATCTTAAGGTGGGGAGTGTCAGCTTAGGGTGGGTCGAATAAAATGCAAATGAATGGCTGACTGCGAATTAATCGTTAATTAGTCATGAGCAGGATAAAGATTAACAGAACATGTTCATTTCGAAAACAATGCCAATCTAGGTGGCCTGGGTGATGATGATGATGATGATGATAACGTATCGAGCAACAACGAAACAGCGATGGTGCGAACAATGAAAACAATACCATAAAATAATCGGATGTTGTTTGTGTGGGTTTTTTTTTTTTCACCTTCGTTTCCCGAACATCCTGCTTCGTGCCCTCGGGATACCACTGCACGCGCACGAAGCCCCTACCGAGAGGCCACGTCCGGGACTCCGGTGCCCCGTTCTCAGTATCTGGGCTCACTGGGACGCGGCCGCCGCCTCCCCCGACTCCTCCTCCTCCTCCTCCTCCACTACCACCACCACCGCCGCCGCCACCGTCTCTGCCTCCGCCGCCGCCGCCACCACCAGCACCACCGTCTCTACCTCCGCCGCCATCAAGGTCCTCATCCTCGTCCTCTGTCCAGTCCTCCTCTCCGTGGATCATTCGCACGAGGCCGAAGCGCAGCGAACCGCGGTGCCGACCGGACACCAAGTCATGCGAGAAAAGGAGCCGCTGCGCGCCGCCCGCGGACGGAGACAGAGCCACGGAAGGAGGCTCTGAGCCCGGACTCGCCGCTGGAGAAAGGCCCGGAGTCGGACACGGAGAGGATGCTGCTTCTGCCGCCGCGGGGTCCGCCATCACGGCCTCTGCTGCTGCTACTGACCAAGAATAGAGAGGGGGGAGAGAGAAAGAGAAAAGGATGGATGGATGATTGGGGGGGGGGGAATGCCAAAAGAATCCCGTAACCGGGGGACCGGCACGTGTTCACGTCGATACGTAAGGCTTGAGCGTTGGGAGCGCGCGCGCCGGCACGCGTCATTAATACAAAACAAGCACAGCGCCACCGGGATGCGCGCGCATAACACTCACAACGGGATTTATTACCATCAGATGCAGTTAGAATCTAAACAAATAAAATAAAAAAACCCGCTTAGACTTACATTGTTAGGATTTGGTATAACTGTGTCTTTAAAAGTATTTGTTTTCAGGTTATTCAGCTGTTTATTCTATTTTTGATTGTTAACTTTATTATTATTATCGATTTGTTTTATTGTTTCTAGTAAGGCTATTTTTATAGGCTAGCATTATGTTGATTGGTGATTTGATGATTTATATCATCACCTATCCTGATTCGTTTATCATTATTGGCTTTTTTGTTTGTTTGTTTGATTGTGTGTTTTTTAAACACATTCCTTAACTCTTCTAATTCACAGCCTAGCTGTAATACGTTCTTACTCGATTTTCTCTTAAACACGCCCATGGACAAATCGCGTGTGTGTGATTGGTCAGTCTCCACCCTCGTGCAGGCGCTCCGACTTCCGACCTTTAAAAATGGCCGCTTCCTCGTTGGGTTAAGACAGACACGTCAACGGTGCCGCCATCTTGGAGGGGCTAACTTTTCACGTTGATTGGAAATTGAATCTTTAGAGCAAAGAATGTTAGACCGTCAATATTTTCTCCAGACGTACAGCATTTGCATATTATAATCGATGAACAAGCTATTACTTTTCAGAGATAAAAGCTCTGACCAATATTATATATAACATTTTATTTTATAAGGAACTTTTGTGGAGGCGATAATGTTGGCTGCCTATGACGTATCACGGTATCTAACAACAGTGGTTATGCAGCATCTGCCGTTTTGTTTTGTTTTTGTTTGTTTGTTTGTTTAAGATACAGAAATATGTATATGAAGACAACTTTCTGAATTTTATTTTTTGTCATTATTAAACTATGCTAATTTTACAGATGCTTATATTGTTCCTTTCTCTTACTACATTGCAGTTAGATTAAGGCATTTTAGCTAAGCTAAGTCAACGCAATACATTCAGAGAAGGAAAGAAGAAAAAAAAGAAACAATAAATTGTTCCATAACAGTATACAAATGGTACAAGACTAAGTAAATATATGCTCACATTCAATACTGGATCCTAAGATATTTTACCAGATACAACACGGCCGCTGGGCGTCAGTAACGCTACACCAGGGCGAAATGTAACGGCTACTTGTCTGGTTTGAACTCAGGGTTGCCAGATTGTGTTTGTTTACCCGGTTTCCATAAAACATGACAACAGAGGTATTAGGTTATGTAAACAGGGCCGGTTCAGCAGCAGCTTATTCCCTCACACCACCTCCAAAACACACACACACACACACACAAAATCATAATATTCTATATAAAACAATGACAAGAATTTATATTTTATTACCATAGGTGAGAGGGAAAAACACTTTAATAAACAATAACATGAAAACAACTGAACAAGAATTATATTAAAGATGAATGAATGAATTATTCCTGGCATATGTAAATTTCAACAGTAGGATTTGAAAATAGAGTAGACTAAACTGACCATATTGAGATGTTGACCTGAGTATCATTCTATAATGAATTTTGTTACAGCAATATCAACAATAACAGGGTTTAGAAAATCTTCAGTATTTTCAAAATTCATTAGCTAATATTCAGTCTGAACAGATTAAGTATAATCTAATAAAATCCAATAAAGAGTAGAATATTAGTAGAATACTAAGTATTAGAAAAAGACTATTTAAGTATTTTACTTCCTAAGACATAATGCAGTCTACACAAGGAATTTAATGAATCAATGTATGAATTAATTAATATTAAAAAAAAATTGATGCTGACGATGCCCAAAATATTTCCTTATAGCACCTGAAAAATCAGTCCGTACCGGATTTCGCAGAGTTTTTTTGTGACTGTTGCGGCCAAAAATCATTGATTTCGCTGCGGCTTTTTTCACAATTTGCGATGCAATTTGCAGAGGTTTTTTTGTGTGTGTGCTTTTTTTGCGGAAAACTACTTGAACTAGCGAAATCACAATTGCACAAAATAGTTTTGCACGGTCTTTCGCAGTGATGTTTGTTGTTAAACGAGACCTTTTGGCTGTACTCAGTATTAAGAATCAAGGGTATGTAAACTTTTGAACTGGTTCATTTGTAAATTCAGTTATTAGTGTGTCTTGTGGACTATATGTAAACATCTGTTATGTGAAATAGTTTATTCAGGGCAGTACTAAATAAAAAACAAACTACAATTTTTCATGATCCATCTTATTTATTTAATTATTAACATTTTGCAGATTCTACAAGGCGTATGTAAACTTATGACCTGAACCGGAGCCCTTCAGTGTGCACTTTGACAGGAAACAAATTGTTTTTAAGTAGTTTTAAACAAATATTAGTTAAAAGAGGATCAATAGACCTAACAGATAAAGCAGGTAAACAATACATCACACACTGCTAAAGACCCCAAGGTAGGTGCTACTTTGAAATTTGTTGAACATATTGTGTTTTGTTTTGTTTTTTTATTTGACAAATAAGCTTAACATAAACCTGACTTACACCTGAGATCGGTCGGAGACGATATGTAGCAAACCTGTCTTTGTCCACAGCAGGAGAAACTGGGTGTTAAGTTGCAATTCAAGTAATCAGACACCCTTTAACTGTCAGCAGTTGTTACATAGGTGTAAAACAAGACAGGACACATTTATTTAGTTCATCAATAATTTAATTTCTTATCATGAACAGGAGATGCACACAAACTGGAAAAAAAAAGGAAGGAGTAGCAATTACTATCAGGTGCAGAGAAATGAAAGAAAAGGCTGATTGAGAGTGAGATGACACAACAAAACAAAACAATTTATATTGTATTTATTTATTCATTTTTACAAATATTAAAGTTTCCCACTAAAGTTAGGTTAGAGTCCACCAGTGTGGACCTCGAAATCTGAAGGATCTGGAGAGATTCTGTATGGAGGAATGGTCTCAGATCCCTTGCCATGTATTCTCCAAGTATTGACTAAAAGGGTACCATTAATTGTTGCACACCTATATTTAAAAAATATTTATTTTTTGGATAAACCTGTGTTGTGTTTGCAATTGTTTGATATCCATGAGAGCAGAGTATTTTTGTGATTTTTAAAAAAAAATTATTTTAACAAAAGATCAAAAGATTAAACAATAAAGACTATTTTTCACAGCCTTCTTTGCTCATATCTACCAAGGGTGCCAATATTAGTTGAGGGCACTGTAGACTATATCTGAGGTAAGTGGAAAATTGTACATTAGATTTTTCACTGACCTATTTCTTTAGATTTACATTCACGCTGAGCTGTTATAAAGTTGGAAAGATGTGGTGATACTGAATTGCTTGGAGTACACACATGATGGAAATAAGATGCCATTCCTCTCATTGAACTGACTCAAATCCCCTGACGACCAATAAACATGCACTTGTGATACTGTCTTCAATAATAAAACACACAGATACGCACACACACACTGAAGCACCTTTCTGTGTGTGAGGTAGCACTGAAGGGCTGACTGCTTCATTTCGTTGTGTAATATGTATAATAACGATTATGTTGACTTTGACTTTTTCTGGTTAGCACTGTCTCCTTCCTGTTGTGAGTTTGTCTAAGTAACAAAGGTGGACATTCATATGATTTTCTTTATCTCATCGTAAAACACTAGCACCAGGGCGCCTCCCATGCCTCTGAGAATATTTGACCAAGTTCCCTTGTAGAAAGCCTGGAGCCCTTCATCACGAGCAATCTTCTTCCAGCAGTCCACTGTGCCAGTGTAGATGATGTCTGCTGCAATTTTTTTGTAAAAGAAAAAAAAAAAAGTTTAGATTATCCTTTTATTGGGACATGAAGCAAAACACAATTTACCTAGCATGCACACTGGATGTAACTTGTAAGCAACACCAATTTAAAACACTTAGAAAGAATAAGTTGAGCCAGCTATAACCATCATTACTGTACTGTCTGCACTATAAAAACTGGTATAGATCATACTTAATACTTAACTCATACTTAAACAAAGTTCACAATGAATAGTAATTAGGACTGTGTGATTTTATTGGACAAAAACGCACAGCATGTAAAAAAAAAATAAATAAATAAATAAAAAGCAGGCAGCAGGATGCATGGGCTTGCTTTTATCCAACGTAACTTGCATATAAGGGGCAAAAATCTAATCTAAGCACAAAGCTGATTTGATGAGTGTTAAGGGACAGTTTGGCTGGAAATTAAATTGAGACAAATTTCTTAGTTTGGTGTCTGATGCTTCTTTGGTTTTGCATTTCAGGCACAACTTGAATGTTGTTAACAAGTGAGAGAAGCTTATACCGTATAGCAGACTGCATGTCTAAAGCAAATGACATTGTGTGGCTTAGTAACATCATTGGTACATAACTTTTCAGAAAATAGCAGAATAAACCCATGTTAAAAATAATTCTACAAATTACATTAGAACTTTATCACTTCTGATATAGTTATACTACAATCCCACTTTCAAACATTCAGCTACACTCACTACCTGAGTCATAAAGTTGCAGTTATGTTCTGAGGAAGAGAGTGATTTTGGCTTCAAGATGGCGCCTATGACATTTTTTCAGCTGCTCCGGCATGTTTTAGTTATGCAACATCTTTTTGTCCATTTTTATATATAATAGTGTGTCATACAGTGTCCAAAACCACATATGCAGGAGATACTGAACTGGACATGGTTTGAAATGAGTGTGATGATTTAGACATATACAGTACAGTAGTTTACGCAGTGCTAAACTGGCAGCTATAAGCTTTTTTTTTTCACTTGGCATCCCTATTCATCTTTTTATGTAGGTACACGGCAAAACTAAAGTAAACCATGGTCACAAAATATGTCTTGGTTGATCAACTGCGTTTTGGGTACTGAAGCAAAAATGGGCAAATGTCATTTTTGGAGAAACAATTGTTTTAAAATGCTGAAATTCCTCTGCTTCCATCTGTAAGTATTCAACTGCTAAAGATTGTATGTTTGTCTTTGTGTTTTGATTTCTTAACCAACTACCGACTACTACTAATTGTACCGACTTACCCCCTTTAAGTCCTGACTGCATCATCATGCGACGACGCACTGTATCAAATGGGTAGGAGATGAATCCAGCAAGTGTAGTCACGCCCTGTGCGATCATCCAGGTCATCACAAAGTGGACATTCTGTGGATCTGGCAACGTGCCTGTACAAAAGATCAAGGCAAAATATTCAATATAGTTAAGCGTGTATACTGAGGATTTTATATGAAAACTGTGCACTGAAATGTATGTTCTGTGTGTAAATACACACAAAAAAACCTACTAAATGCCATTTGAGTTCATATTAAATACATAATTAATACTATCCTTTAAAGTCCATGAATTTTGTGTTGAGTGTTTGATTATCCTTCAAACTGCATTATATACAAAGCATTATTTTATTAATTTGATAAATCAAATCAGCAAATTAAAAGCATGATACAATAGCCTACATCCCACATGTTACAATTTCACAGCTTCACACACTTTATGTTTTATCTTATGGCTACATTTGTTGTGTGCACAATTAACTGTTTACACACTATATTAAAAAAATTAACGCAAAATAATAGTATGTGCTGGATCAAGTGCTATTTTATAGGCTGCTGAATAATGTGGGTGGAAGCCATAGTGTTCAATTAAACGTAAAAAAAAAAAAAAAAAAAACATTCAGTGACTAATGTGATGACTAAAATTAGAACTATTCATGCAGTAGTACATTGCCAATATACTAGACTCCTAGTAATTGTTTATTTCTTTGCTTGCCACATATGGGTGTGATGGCCAGGGGTCCACAAACCTTTGGTCATATAGTGTATATGTATAATCTTTTTTAATCTTATTTTTCATTTTAAAGTTGTCTCTTGTACGCTATTTCCATTTTATGTCCCCATTTTCTAACCCTGATCCCTTTTCAGGTTTAAAGGCAAGTTCCTGTCTTTAAAAGTGGGTGATCTAGATGCTACTGAAAACCCTGTCTTGGATGCATCTACTCCAGAACAATCTGGCAACCTCAGAAGCGTGAACTACAAGCAGGTAATCTGATTGGGGAAGCCAAGGAAACAGACTTAAGCATGTGTGTAACTAGACTCTGAATCTGAATAACTTTCCACAAGTAAATACTGACAAAATTTTTGGACTTTACCAACTCTGAATTTGGCCCTCAGTATGCACACATGTAAAGCTGGCATTAACTTATCCAAACAATGAAAAAGTGAGCTCACTCTTGACGGTGTCGTAGATGCCAAAGTAGGCAGCCCTGTAGATGATGATGCCTTGCACAGACACACTGAAACCGTTGTAAAGACCTCTTGGTCCGTCAGCTTTGAGTATTTTCCCAAAACAGTCAACCAGCCCGGTGAATTCCCTCTGCGCTCTCACCTTGCCGATGTCTGCTGCCAGACGAGTGCGAGCAAAGTCTAGTGGGTAGACAAAACAGAGAGATGTGGCCCCTGCGGCACCCCCTGATGCCAGGTTACCGGCAAAGTAGCGCCAGAACCGCGTGTTCTGGTCCACACCGTCCAGGAATAACTTCTTGTACCTATCCTTGAAGGTGAAGTTGAGGGCCTGCGTGGGAATGTATCGGATCACGTTGGCCAGGTTGCCTCTCCAGTATGAGAGGACACCCTGATCTTTGGGGATGCGAATAATGCAGTCGATGAAGCCCTTGTAGCGCCTCTCTGCCACAATGTGCTTGCTTGCATGTTGTACCTATGGGGAGATTTCAAAAGTCTGAAGTTAGATCATCAGGAAAATCTGTGCTTGTAAGGAGCTGAAAATAATGGAAGGATAAAAAAAAAAAGTGATGGACTGGTGTCCCATCAAGGGTGTATTTCTGCCTCAAGCCCAGTGTTTCTATGATAGTCCACTTCAGATCCAATGCAATCCTGACCAGGATAAAGCAGTTACTAACAATGAATGAAACAAACAAAAAAATAAATAAATAAACAAATGGTTTTTAAGTGGTTAACTTTTACTTTGGTTTATTAGTAATATACAGTCCCCTCTGAAAGTATTGGAACAGCAAGGCCAATTCTATTGCTGATGGCGACAGTTCAGCTTTGCAATTATGGGAGGTCTATAAAGTAACACAGTAATCTGCTAGACCGGTTGTCCAAGTGCACATGAGCCTGTGCTGCACATGTGTGAGGGTGTGTCACACTGTTCCAGTAGCACTAGCCTTCCTATAACTTTCCAGTGCCTTAAATTATTTGATGAGTCAGAGTAACCTGATCAGGTAACCTGCTGGTATGAAGAGTGTCTAGTTCAGGAAGTGTAAACATCTTTATAACTTAATGAAACATTTATATATTATTGATATGCAATGGGTTACATATGATGTGTAAATTATACACCATCCTAGAAGTATACATATTCTGGGCGTGTGCTGATATACAGCAACTTTCTTTTAGTACAGCATAATGTTACAATTTAAGCAATTATCATAATGAAAATTTTGTAGTTATAGTGTTTGAAGATCTTTTGTATCTTATAATATTTTGCCATAAGGAGGAACAAAATTCTGGTTTTAACTAGGCTAAAGGCTTCTGCTCCCAAGGTTATGGCTGCAAAAATCTGCTTAGTCACAGTGTTTACATGTCAATAAGTACATATGTTGTCAGCAAAATTATGTTGTCTGTAACTTGTAACACAACCCCAGTTCCAGAAAAGTTGGGATTTTTTCCTCAAATGCAATAAAAACAAAAATCTGTGATTTGTCAAGTCTCTTGAAAATTTAATTAACTGACAAAAGTACAAAGAAAAGATATTCAATGTTTTCACTGGCCAACTTAATTGTATATGTACATTGTACATTGTAAAAATGTACAAAATGGTGTTACTTGAATATTCTATAAACTTTTCAGTCTTATTTTGCCTCTGTCACAACTTTTTTGTGTGTGTTGCAGGCATCAAATTCTAAATTTGTTTATATTTACAAAATACAATTAAGTTGGTCAGTGAGACCATTGAATATCTTTTCTTTGTACTTTTGTCATTCAAGTTCCAAGTTCACTGAAGTTCCAAGAGACTTGAAAAATCACAGATTTTTGTTTTTATTGGGTTTTTTTTTTGTTTGTTTTTTTTTTTGTTTTTTTTAATAATCCAAACTTTTCTGGAATTGGGGTTGTAACTCTTAATTTGGTATCACTTTTTGGTAGTAATTTGGTATCAATCTTTCTGAATATGGACCATTGCTCATACTTTACATCTTTTATTTAAAAATAAGAGTAGTATAAGCAAGTATATGAAGATTTGGGCATGTATTTATGGAAAGGATACTTGGTTGAGAGAAACTTCCATTATGTTGTTCACATTAGCCTTGTAGCTCCAAAACCAAACCTAAGACATCAGATTAAACCTGTCTTGTCTGATCACCTCCATCTGACATAAGGGGATAATTGTGTGCATTGTCTGAACTGTTTATTAAAGGATTTTATTGTGCTGTCGAATGATCAAATCTGATTGGTCAGAAGGTGTTTCTGTAACGGCAGCTCTGACAATATGCCGGCTGTAATTCAAATCACAGGTTTAGATTAATGCACTCCAATACAATAACAACGCATTCACAGGGACTTGTATGGCGGACGCTCCACTCTAAGTCTAATGATAAAAAAATGGATTTCAAAAAGATATGTTCTTATTTAACAATTTTAAAAAATAATAATAATTAATATGGTGAAGCTTTCTGTAAGTAGACATGTATTCAATATTTATAGAAGGAGTCTCCAGTATCAGCCGTCTGTAATAGTCAGTACTTTTTCCACCACAGGACAGACGACTTTCTGCTTTCGGGTCTTATGTGCTTCAAAAGAGAGTAAACAAGAGAAGCCGGTGAGTTGACGAGTGTTTACAGATAATATAATATTAAGTGATAAGAGGAACTGACTTCTTTTGGGCCTTATTGTGCCTATAAAATGGCCTTCTTGTTTGTAACTGAAATTAGATCCTGATACTCTTTGGAACTTTTAGATCCTCTTTCTTGTAATTCGACAACCCAATAATCCTATTTACACTATGTTTTATCTACCTGTGCTAAAGCAATTTACTCCTAGGCATATCTAAAAACAAATTTCGAGTGCATTCCAGAGATATTTCATTATTCTCTCAAGTGAAACTCAACATTTGTTGCAAATTAACTGAAATCCAATGTCAGCACTCGCACTGTGGGAAACGGAACAACCCAAAAAGCATGACCAAACCGCGCTACTTCCAGTTCTCCCACAACTTCTGTGGATGCTTCACGCTTAGTTCTGCAACACTGTACAAACAATTGTAATCGACTTTAGTCGACTATCACTGTACAAATAAAAAGAAACATAACGAACAAAACAGACTCAATGATCCACGCAATAGTTTTTGACGTCGGCGTGCGCAGGAACACATCATTTCACGCGCATGGCACATGACTACTGATTTTGCGCACCGTCATCTTGCTTACTCACCTGAAGGAGCAGTTTGACTCTCTCGAGCGGAGCCACGGCGGTTTCTGATACCGCAGCCGCGACGCAAACAGCCAGGAAGTCCTTGGCGATGGTGACTGCGGACTCGCTCATGTTCTAGCCTACAATTACAGTAGCAGATGTCGTCGCAGACGGCGGACAGACATCAGCGTGATCACCTGGAAACGGTGATGTGATGTTGGGCGCCTCCTCAGATCCCCATGGCACAACATCCAGGCGTCGAGAGAGAGAGAGAGAGAGAGAGAGAGAGAGAGAGAGAGCGCGCGCTAACGCACGACGCGCATAAAACGTCCTGGACGTGACTGTAACAACACTACAAAGAGATGAAAATAATCAGGGAAGCTTCTTATTTCTTTAAGTGCGCCTCCTCGTTTCCTTGCCTCCTTCTCGTCCCCGGATCATCCTCAAAGGAAAGAGGAAACGTCTAAATGAGACTTCCTTGTTCACTGAAGTGTCACTTTAAGGCGACTTTAGTCACTGTATTGTTGTTGTTGTTGTTGTTGTTAATCATCATCATCAATTAATAAATAAGTAAAGATTGTGTTACAGCATTACAGATAAGATAAAAATCACACTTAAGGACATATAAAGAATTATTATTATTATTATTATTATTATTATTATTATTATTATCCATCCATTTTCTGTACCGCTTATCCTACACAGGGTCGCGGGGAGCCTGGGGCCTATTCCAGTGGACTCAGGGTACAAGATGGGGGACACCCTGTATGAGGTGCCAGCCCATCGCAGGGCACAATCTCTCTCTCTCTCTCTCTCTCTCTCTCTCTCACAGACACACACACACACTACGGACAATTTAGAGATGCCAATCAGCCTACAATGCACGTCTTTGGACTGGTGGAGGCAGGAAACGAACCCCGAGGCAACAGTGCTAACCACTAAGCCATCGTGCCCTCCGCCCCATTATTATTATTATTATTATTATTAGTAGTAGTAGTAGTAGTAGTTGTTGTTGTTGTTTGTTTAAAATAGAGACAATATTTAAAGCTCTTTGTATAAATCTACAGTCTTTGCAGCATTCTTGTTTCTCATTCCAGTAGTGTTTTAAAATAAAGATACATTTTTATATAACATTTTTGCATATTTTCTTTCTTTGCCTACGTCCATTTATGGATAAAATATTTTCCATGTGAAATCTAAAGGTTCAATATAAACGTATTATTACTATCAATATCACTTTCCCAGTAATTAAATATACTGTGATATCCTATTTGCTTAGCTGTATTTTAACTGCATGAAAATGACAAAAACAATTATAAAAACAACAAAAATCCAACCAAAGGGTTTAGACATTTATACAAGCATAGAAAAGGTGAGAAACAGATTCAAGGTTACAATGTACAAAATCTACTATTTGTATCTACATCCATCTTAAATCTTAGCATAGTTTCCACACGTTCTAGGCAAGAAAGCCTGCCATACATCCCCCCCAATATGGTGTTGACATATTGTTTGTGCATTTGTACGTTTCCATGTTGTTACTGAGGAAAACATTGGCGAAACCTGATGCGTTACCGCCACCTATTGGTGTGGGGTTAGTGCTCAAACAACATTCAGGTGATGGACCAACTTGAAAAGTCCAGTTTCATAATGATTTTCGTATATATTCTGACCAATGTCTCATGGGAGAATTTGGATACTTTTTCATAAACATAAAAACAATATACTGTTGAACAGTTTGAAGCAGAGAAAGCAAGATACAGATTTATAGATTGCTGGCAAAACATGTAAATACCATATTTTCATAATTTTTCGTATTTGAAGCCAAGGGTGTGGTCAGCATCAAACAGGAACATGACCCCAAAAATCTTGAGTTACAAAAAGTGACATATGTTTTGACTAGTTATTTTCTTAAGGTTATAAAAATGCCATGACTAATATCCTATATATTTATGACGCATATACATAAGATGTATATGCAAGCATGTAGGGAGCTAGTACCTTTCTAGCCTGGCAGCTACACTCCTAAAGTGGACAGGTGTACTGGTCTTCATCAATCTCCTAAATATCTCACATGCTAGCTCCAGTAATCTTCAATCTTCCTGGATGAAGTTGTTGGCTGGGGCAGAAGGGCCAAGTGTTAGGGACGAGGGCATGCAACTTCCCTGTGGACTGCAGCTGTGGCCTACCAGGTATGGTTTGAAATAGGAGGGGAGGCAGGCCTCCTCACCCTTGGACAACAATCTGCCTAGAACATGGAAACTCTGACCGAAAATCTATGACCTGTGGACGTTGCTGTCACCGTCCTAACTTGCTAATGCATGGCAGATGAACCTAGGTTTTAAAGGGTAGGTCCAGTTTCTCCACCTTAAAAGCTCCCCTGCACAGGCATGAAGGAATATATACAAATCCTTCTCCCAACTTACTCCAAGTCCTGAAGAGTTGGCGCAAGGGACAAAGATAGCAGGTTAAAGGTGTCACTGGAAGCCGCAGTCTTAGTCCTACATGCAGACTCCATAGCTTCCAAACTTGCAGACCTGCCCATAAGCTACTCCAACTGCATTATCTCTACGCTCCTACATCTGCAAAACAACCGACATGCCATGCTTGTCAGTGTGTATGCCTCAACCATAAAGACAAAGACGACCACAAAGACTAATTTTATTCTGACCTGTGCAGCCACTTAAAGAGCACCCCAATAGATGACAAGTGAACCAAGACTCAGAAACATGGAAAGGAGTACTTGGGAAGCATGGCATTGGGAACTGTAATGACAGTAGGTGCCTCTGTTGGAGTTTTGCCTAGAGCAGCATCTTGTCATTACCAATACCATCTTTCAGCAGAACAGACTGAAAACAACTTGGATACACCCTTGGGGCAAAGAATGGCACCTCAAAGATTATGGTCCAGCGAGACTTAAAAGATGCAGCACAAAGTGTGTCACACTGACCATCGCCTCGTTCACTGCAAACTCAACCTCCAGTTCAAGCCCAAGTCTAGGAGAACAGGTGCTCAAAAGAAAAAATTCAAGGTTAGCAGTTTACAGTCAGCTGAAGTCAAAGCCAACTTCCAGGCAATTACAGTCTGTGCTTGAAGATCCCAACCTCTCTACAGACTTCCCTCTAGAAGAACTATGGGAACAGTTGAAGGCCTGCAGACATCCAAAGAAGTCATTGGGCTCACATCCAAGAAGAATCAAGGCTGGTCTGATGAAAACAAACAGGAGATCAAAAATGTATTGGCAGAGAAGAGTACAGTACACTAGACTCACCTGGCTCAATTGTCTTGTCTTCACAGAAAAAGGCAGCCTTCCGCCTTGTATGCATCAATCTTCAATGTTTCAAGAGAGCCAGAATAAATGGTTGACAGACCTGGCAGAGAGGACCTGGCTTTGCGCTGACAATGGCAAAGTGCAGACGGAGGGATGATCTTTGGACTTGTAATCAGAAACCCAAAGAAGAAGACAGAGGCGCTCCACCCACCTGCATACTATGAACAGTACCACCCTCTCCTTATCCTCATCAGCCAGTCAGAGCTGAAAGCACCAGTTCACCTACTTGGGATGTACTAGCTCCTCAGATGCCAGAATTCACAAAGAAATTGAAACCGGCAGACCAAAGTGAACAGTGCCTTTGGCAGTTTCTCTCCTGTGTGGCTCTACAGTGGTGCTTGAACGCTTTAAAAAATTCTATATTTCTGCATAAATATGACCTAAAACATCATCAGATTTTCACAAGTCCTAAAAGTAGATAAAGAGAACCAATTAACAACAAATCAAACTAAATATTATACTTGGTTATTTATTCAATGAGGAAAATGATCCAATATTACATATCTGTGAGTGGCAAAAGTATGTGACCCTCTAGGATAAGCAGTTAATTTCAACTTTAATTTGAAGGCTCCCTGTTTTATTTAAAGAACAGGGGTTTATCAAAGTCTGAGTTTCAGAACATGTTTGTGGAAGTGTATCATGGCATGAACAAAGGAGATTTCTGAGGACCTCAGAAAAAGTGTTTTTGATGCTCATCAGGCTGGAAAAGGTTATAAAACCATCTCTAAAGAGTTTGGACTCCATCAATCCACAGTCAGACAAATTGTGTACAAATGGAGGAAATTCAAGACCATTGTTATCCTCTCCAGGAGTGGAGACCAACAAAGATCACTCCAAGAGCAAGACGTATAATAGTTCACAAGGTCACAAAGGAACCAAGAGTAACTTCTAAGCAACTAAAGGCCTCTCTCACATTGTCTAATGTTAATGTTCATGAGTCCACCATCAGAAGAACACTTAACAACAATGGTATACATGGCAGGGTTGCAAGGAGAAAGCTCAAAAAAGAACATTGTTCCCCATTTGCAGTTTGCTAAAGATCACGTGGACAAGCCAGAAGACTATTGGAAATATGTTTTGTGGATGGATCAGACCAAACTGGAACTTTTTGGTTTAAATGAGAAGCCTTTTGTTTGGAGAAAGGAAACCACTGCATTCCTGCATAAGAATCATATCTCATCTGTGCAACATGGTGGTGGTAGTATCATAGTTTTGGCCTGTTTTGAAGGTCGCAACACGTCTCAAAAAAGTTGGGACGTGGGCAACAAAAGGCTGGAAAAGTAAGTGTTACTAAAAAGAAACAGGTGGAGGTTAATTGGCAACAGGTCAGTAACATGGTTGGGTATAAAAAGAGTATCTTAGAGAGACAGAGTCTCTCAGAAGTAAAGATGGGCAGAGGTTCAGCAATCTGTGAAAAACTGCATCTACAATTTGTGGAAACATTTCAGAATAATGTTCCTCAACGTAAAATTGTGAAGACTATGAATATCTCATAATCTGCAGTACATAATATCACCAAAAGATTCCAAGAATCTGGAGAAATCTCTGTGTGCAAGAGACAAGGGTGAAAATCAATATTGCATGCCCGTGATCTTCGGGCCCTCAGGTGGCACTGCATTAAAAACAGGCATGATTCTGTTATGGAAATCACTGCATGGGCTCAGAAACACCTCCAGAACTCATTGTCTGTGAACGCAGTTCACCGTGCCATCCACAAATGCTAGTTAAAGTTCTATCATGCAAAGAAGAAGCCATATGTGAACATGATGCAGAAACGCCGTCGTCTTCTCTGGGCCAAAGCTCAATTGAAATGGACTGAGGAAAACTGTTCTGTGGTCAGACGAATCGAAATTTGAAATTCTTTTTGGAAACCATGGACGCTGCGTCCTCTAAACTAAAGAGGACTAAAGAGGAGAGGAACCATCCGGCTTGTTATCAGTGCTCAGTTCAAAAGCTTGCATCTCTGATGGTATGGGGGTGCATTAGTGCCTATGGAATGGGCAGCTTGCACATCTGGAAAGGCACCATCAATGCACAAAGGTATATACAGATTTTAGAGCAACATGTGCTTCCATCCAGATTCCATCCCATCTTTATTTCTGAGAGACTGCCTCTCTAAGATACTCTTTTTATGCCTAATCATGTTACTGACTTGTTGCCAATTAACATAATTAGTTGCAAAATGTTCCTCCAGCTGTTTCTTGTTAGTAACACTTACTTTTCCAGTCTTTTGTTGCCCCCGTCCCAACTTTTTTGAGACGTGTTGTGGCCATCAAAATGACCTTATTATTTCCTCAGTTTAAACATTTGATATATTTTCTATGTTCTATTGTGAATAACATATGGGTTTAGAGATTTGCAAATTATTGCATTCTATTTTTATTTACATTTTACATAGCGTCCCAACTTTTTTGGAATTGGGGTTGTACAAAAGAACGGTCAAAGTCCTGACCTTAATCCAATAGAAATGTTGTGGAAGGACCTGAAGCAAGCAGTTCATGTAAGGAAACCCACCAACATCCCAGATTTGAAGTTGTTTTGTACTGAAGAATGGGCTAGAATTCCTCCAAACCGATATGCAGGCCTGATCAACACTTACTGGAAATGTTTAGGAGCAGTTATTGCTGCACAAGGGGATTACACCTGATACTGAAAGCAAAGGTTCACATACTTTTGCCACTCACAGATATGTAATATTGGATCATTTTCCTCAATAAATACATGACCAAGTATAATATTTTTGTCTCACCTGTTTAATTGGGTTCTCTTTATCTATGCCGAAAATGCCGAAAAATTTCAAGGGTTCACAAACTTTCAAGCACCACTGTAGATCATCGCCAACCCAAGATTGTGCTGTACATTGAGCTGACATGGCTACTGCAACAGAGGGACACCACAGAAGAGATTCAAAGACCTTTTCAAAGCATCCTTCAATGCTGGCAACACCTTTAATGCTATCCTTCTTCGAGAATGCTCGTAGAGCCAGGCTTGAGGAATAAAAGAACCGGCAGAATAACCGTGAAACCACAGCAAACAATGCTGACAAGGGTTTTGTTTGGTTTTTTTTGTTAAGGAAAAAAAAATCTTACCTTTTAGTGGTGGTTTTCTATTGTGGTTATTGCTTAATTATATTACTGGATTTTAGAAAAGATTGGTTATGAATTTGGAAAGTGTTTTCTAAAATTTTCTAAACACCATTACTGTTGTTATTGCTTTAGGAAATAAATTATAGAATGTCACTTAGGCCAACATAATAATATGTAGTCAGTTTTACTTAACCTACTATGTACATACACTGACCAGCCATAACATTAAAAGCACTGACAGGTGAAGTGAATAGCATTGATTATCTCATTACAGTGGCACCTGTCAAGGGGTGGGATATATTAGGCAGAAAGTGAACAGTTAATTCTCAAAGTTTATATGTTGGAAGCAGGAAAAATGGGCATCTGGGCAACTTTGAAAAAGAGCCAAATTGTGATGGCTAGATGACTGGGTCAGAGCATTTCCAAAACGACAGGTCTTGTGGGGTGTTCCCAGTATGCAGTGGTTAGTACCTACCAAAAGTGGTTCAAGGAAGGACAACTGGTGAACCGGCAACAGGGTCATGGGCACCCAAGGCTCACTGATGCGTGTGGGGAGCGAAGGCTCTGGGCAATATTCTACTGGGAAACCTTGGGTCCTGGCATTCATGTGGATGTTCCTTTGACATGTACCATCTACCTAAACATTGTTGCAGACCATGTACACCTCTTCATGGCAACGGTATTCCCTAATGGCAGTGGCCTCTTTCAGCAGGATAGTGTGCCTTGCCACACTACAAAAAATGTTCAGGAATGGTTTGAGGAACATGACAAAGAGTTCAAGGTGCTGACTTGGCCTCCAAATTCCCCAGATCTCAATCCAATCGAGCATCCGAGGATGCTTCATTCATGGAGACCCCACCTCACAGTTTACAGGACTTAAAGAATCTGCTGCACGTCTTGGTGCCAGATACCACAGCACACCTTGAGAGGTCTTGTGGAGTCCATGCCTCGACGGGTCAGAGCTGGGTTGGTGGCACAAGGGGGGCCTACACAATATTAGGCAGATGGTTTTAATCGTATGGCTGATCGGTGTACAATATTAGAATATGTTGATAATGAATTTTAATAAGATTTTTAAAGAAATCACCACATTTTTTAATGAAATGTGAATTATTGATGCCAGGAGTAAGTATGCTACAAATAACTTGTATTATAATGACCAAACATGCAATTAAAATGGTTTTCAGCCAGGCTTGACAAATGGGTAAACCATGCTTCTTTAGAATATGATATGCACATTTTCCTTCTTTTGTAGTCAACACTTTGAGGATTTCAGAAATGTATCATGTGTTGTGGGATTTGTTTTATTAATACCAAGAAAGCTTAGAGAAAAAAAAAAAAAAAAAGAAGTCCCAATTCACCCTTTTGCAATGAGCCTGCCAGGAGACGTCACATTTACGTGTTCACACACTCTCCCATTCAGCTTAGTACAACAATAAATACCACTTCAGTATGAATGATGTGCAACAGAAAAAAAACAAAAAAAAAAACAGGGTTTGTTCAGTTATTCAGTTTTAATTGCATCCAGCATTTGGTCCACGCGCACAGCTGAAACAAAAGCAGCCCAGTGGGAATTAAAATTGCACAATGTGACAGCCCCGCCATCAAGCATAAGCCATCTATTAGCGGTGACTAACGGCGTTTAAGCGGCTGAAGGCGTTTATAAATGCGCTCTCACGCGCCGCACCGCAGCTCACTTTCCTCGGGACGGTCACGCGCTCCTGCTGTGAACTCAATAGATTATAAAATACACTTGTAAGAGTAGGTAGGCTTGTTGGAGAGTTGAAGTGAAAGCATGTCTGCGGTGAGCGCGCTGCCTTTCTTTAAACCTCTCCACGCGTCCGTGTCGCCCGCGAGACAGCGGCGTCACACACTTCCGGCCAGCGAGTTCCGCTCCCTCAACACCGAAGATGCCATCAGTGTGTTCGAGATCGAGAGAGAGGGTGAGTTACACACCAAACTTTATTATGGCTTTATAGCATATATATATATATATATATATATATATATATATATATATATATATATATATATATATATATATATATATATAGTCAGTAGTAAATATCACGAATGAAAGATTTTAAAACATGCATCTAATTCTCTAATTGAACTTACTATTTATCCAAGTTCATTTTAAGATTTAATTTAAAATAAATAAATAAATAAAACATCAATTCAAACAATAAAACTTTTCGAAGCAGACATTTAGTGATTCACAGTACACCCTTACCAAAATGTACTTATGTGCATAAATAGTTATACTTCAAGTATGAAGTATAGGAACTTTTTTTTTTTTCTTTTCTTTTCTTCTTTTTTTTTTTTCAAAATTACTTTCTGGAAATACACCTAAAATATACTTTTATTTATTATTCCAAATGAAAACTTTCCAAAGTAATTTTTAAAGTAATACCTTTTGAATTCTACTTCGGTATGCTGTAAGAACTTGAATAAATGTGTTTAACATACTGAAGCACAATTAAATGTATATTTCAATCTACCTGAGTGCAACAACAACAACAAAAAGCATTCCAGACACATTTAAACATAGCTCAATTACAATTAAAATACACTTATCATAATGTCACAAAATAATACATTCAGTATGCATTCCTGTGTGCATAAAGCAAGCATTCATGTATAGTGTTAACACTAGAATATGTATTTTCATATTAATTGAACATTTTAAAAGTATTAATACTTTTCTTTAAAAAATGATACTTGTATAATTGTATTAAGTTAATTTCTAAATTAACATTCATGTTGTAAATTTAAGCACTTTGAGATTTTAGAATTAAAACAAAAATTGCTATATTTAAAAAAAAAACTTTTACTGTTACTTTTTAATTTCGTCTAAAACTGATCTATTAATTAAAGTGCAGAAAAGAAATATATACAGTACTGTGCAAAAGTTTTAGGCGCATGCAAAGAAATGCTGTAGAACAAAGATGACTTCAAAATAATGAAATTTAATGTTTCTACATTAAAAAAAAATACAGTAAAGAGCAGTAAACAGTAGTAAATGAAAAACAAAGTCAATATTTGGTGTGACAAAAAAATAAAAATAAAAATAAAAATAGTAGTCTCCAGTACAATTAGTGCAGTTTTATAAGGAAATGAGCTGCTAAGTTTTATTGAGCATCTTGCAGAACCAGCCACAGTTCTTCTGGAGACTTTGACTTTCGCACTCGCTTCTTATTTTTGCAGCAAAACCCAGTAGCCTTCATTGTGTTTTTTGTCTGAAAAGTGTCTCTTATGTAATACGCTGCTTTCTTTAATGACATACAAACATTTTTCTGTGACATTTAATTTTGTGCTAGAAAACTAATGTTTGGGAATCTAAAATGTTTTTTGTACTGACTTGATAATGTAGATTATTCATAAAATAAAAAATCTATAACAAAGTTTGTACTAAAAACAATAGGGTGCCTAAAACTTTTGCACAGTACTGTATATTTTTTCAAAATCAAGTTTCTTCTATTTTTCAGATAGACACTCTAAGAATTAAAATGAAACTTTTACCCAAAACATTAAAGGTACAAACAAAGTAAACATACTCACAAAAAGTACAGCCTTCCATTTATGTACCTTAATTGAGTTTTAAATATATACATTCAGTTTCCCAGGTAAATAAATCATAAAAAAATAAAAAATAAAAAAAAGAAAGAAAAAGAAAAAATGAACCTAAAGTTTTTAGCACCCTTTTACTGACTACAGCACTAATTAAGCCGTGTGCCCTCCTCAGCGTTCATCTCAGTGTCGGGCGAGTGTCCACTGCACCTGGATGAGGTGCGTCATTTCCTCACCCTGTGCCCCGAGCTGTCCCTTGGCTGGTTCGTGGAAGGCAGGCTCGTCGCCTTCATCATTGGCTCACTGTGGGACCAGGAGCGTCTCACCACAGTGAGTGCACACTCACACCACAGCAAAGAGTGGAAACATGAAAACATTTTAAAAAACACATTACAGAATTTACAGCAGCCATGTAGATGATAAGAGTGAGAAATTTAACCAAACATACAGGTGCATCTCAGTAAATTAGAATGTCGTGGAAAAGTTCACTTATTTCAGTATCTCAACTCAAATTGTGAAACTCGTGTATTAAATAAATTCAATGCACACAGACTGAAGTAGTTTAAGTCTTTGGTTCTTTTAATTGTGATGATTTTGGCTCACATTTAACAAAAACCCACCAATTCACTATCTCAACAAATTAGAATACTTCATAAGACCAATAAAAAAAACATTTTTAGTGAATTGTTGGCCTTCTGGAAAGTATGTTCATTTACTGTACATGCACTCAACACTTGGTAGGGGCTCCTTTTGCTTTAATTACTGCCTCAATTCGGCGTGGCATGGAGGTGATCAGTTTGTGGCACTGCTGAGGTGGTATGGAAGCCCAGGTTTCTTTGACAGTGGCCTTCAGCTCATCTGCATTTTTTGGTCTCTTGTTTCTCATTTTCCTCTTGACAATACCCCATAGATTGTCTATGGGGTTCAGGTCTGGTGAGTTTGCTGGCCAGTCAAGCACACCAACACCATGGTCATTTAACCAACTTTTGGTGCTTTTGGCAGTGTGGGCAGGTGCCAAATCCTGCTGGAAAATGAAATCAGCATCTTTAAAAAGCTGGTCAGCAGAAGGAAGCATGAAGTGCTCCGAAATTTCTTGGTAAACGGGTGCAGTGACTTTGTTTTTCAAAAAACACAATGGACCAACACCAGCAGATGACATTGCACCCCAAATCATCACAGACTGTGGAAACTTAACACTGGACTTCAAGCAACTTGGGCTATGAGCTTCTCCACCCTTCCTCCAGACTCTAGGACCTTGGTTTCCAAATGAAATACAAAACTTGCTCTCATCTGAAAAGAGGACTTTGGACCACTGGGCAACAGTCCAGTTCTTCTTCTCCTTAGCCCAGGTAAGACGCCTCTGATGTTGTCTGTGATTCAGGAGTGGCTTAACAAGAGGAATACGACAACTGTAGCCAAATTCCTTGACACGTCTGTGTGTGGTGGCTCTTGATGCCTTGACCCCAGCCTCAGTCCATTCCTTGTGAAGTTCACTCAAATTCTTGAATCGATTTTGCTTGACAATCCTCATAAGGCTGCGGTTCTCTCGGTTGGTTGTGCATCTTTTTCTTCCACACTTTTTCCTTCCACTCAACTTTCTGTTAACATGCTTGGATACAGCACTCTGTGAACAGCCAGCTTCTTTGGCAATGAATGTTTGTGGCTTACCTAGTGAACCAAACTGAGAGACCATTTTGAAGGCTCAGGAAACCTTTGCAGGTGTTTTGAGTTGATTAGCTGATTGGCATGTCACCATATTCTAATTTGTTGAGATAGTGAATTGGTGGGTTTTTGTTAAATGTGAGCCAAAATCATCACAATTAAAAGAACCAAAGACTTAAACTACTTCAGTCTGTGTGCATTGAATTTATTTAATACACGAGTTTCACAATTTGAGTTGAATTACTGAAATAAATGAACTTTTCCACGACATTCTAATTTATTGAGATGCACCTGTATATTTATGGTTCATCCTCAAGCAATGGGTTCATTTTAGTACTTACAATTAAATTAAATCGAAGAGATTTATATTAAATACTGCAAAAATAGAATATCTTTTATGAATAAACAGTTATAAGTGAACAGAAAAATTCTCAATTTTGTTAAACTCTCAGTACAGTACACAGCTGATAGTAGCACTCTATATGGCTAACTGGTTCACCCTCCGAGTACGCCTGCACGCATTCAGACTTCCAGAATAAAATAAAATACAAATTAGAGTGAACTGGATTCGGTGAAACAATAAGAAACACTAAAATATACAAACCTCCAGTAACAGCACAAGAGCAAGACAAAAACCTGTAGACTGTATACATTAGAAAAACTTGAATTCTTAGGAGTGAATATGTTTTTAAATTGGATATAAAATGTCTAATGTATATTGCGAGGGATGACAGGGTAAGCTGTGAAAGATAAATTCAGCAACTGAAGAGCTGAGTTTATTAAGCGCTTGCAGTTTATTAAGTCAGTCAGTCTGTCCAAGTGCAGTTGAACGGTGTTTATAAAAGCGTGAAAGAGAACAGTGAGAGAACCTTTCTTACCTTTCTTACTTTATAGCAGTCTGAACAGCCTCATACAGCTCACACAGAAATCCGAAGCTGATATAAGTATAGATTTGTAGTAGAAGTAGAAATGTTTGTACAGAAGACAGATGACATAGAATGGATGAACAAATCACAGATGTATGTAATAAAGCATAAAACAAAGCATAAGAAAACTCCAGAATAATATCTCAGTCAGCAACAACAATGGCCCAGGTGTTGATAACGTTTAAATGATAAAACACTAAATCCATAGAATTGGTATCAATGCAAGATCCCCCAACCCACGAAAAAACCCCACCCCCCACCCCCCATATGTGGCACTTAGTACAGCTTAAACTGTAAATTCCAGCATTCCAAAAACTTGGTCTCTCTCTATCTCTATCTCTAAGCTTGCCCAAGAAAAGCACACTTAGAAGACAGCTGTATTTATCCTGCCTTCTGAAGGAGTCCAGCTTTACCTTGGGAGTGTAAACACTTTCCAATAATGCTACACTTTTTTTTAAGAAGAAAGGGTTAAATCTAACATCCTAGAATGCTGTTTTGGTTTGTTCCTCTGGAGCAGTGGTCACCAACCCTCTTCCTTGAGATCTACTTTCCTACAGGTTTCATCTCCAACCAAAATCTGACACCTGTTTTAGTAGATCAAGAACTTCTTATGGCAATGAGTAGATGGTCAGGTGGGCACGATTATGGTTGGAGCTAAAGTCTTCAGGTAGGTAGATCTCCAGGAACCACTGCTCTGGAGGAACCTTTATGAGGCTCAGGGTGTCACTCTGACAAAAGGTTCTGGGTAGAACCAACCATCCGAATAACCATTGAGGAAACCTTTTAATTTAAGATTGTAGTAATCACTCTTTGAATGAAACACAGTATGAAGTGATAACAACCCTGATATCGTTTAGGCAGGACCACACACGGCCAAATCCTGTGTCCTAACTTCATCTTGAGACCCTATCAGTAAGTAACCCTATCCTCTTTTGTCTCCCGTTCCTTACAGGAAGCTTTGACGCTTCACAAACCTCACGGCACCACAGTCCACATCCACGTGCTGGCGGTGCACCGTACGTTCCGGCAGCAAGGTCGCGGTTCCATCTTGATGTGGCGCTACTTGCAGTACCTACGCTGTCTGCCGTACGTGCGTCGTGCTGTGCTCATGTGCGAGGATTTCCTCGTGCCCTTCTACCAGAAGTCCGGCTTCAAGGTTCAGGGCCCGAGTGAGATCACAGTGGGGCCGCTGACCTTCATCGAGATGCAGTATGCCGTGCGTGGCCATGCCTTCATGCGCCGCAACAGTGGCTGCTGAGTTCACACAGCCAGCG
The DNA here is from genome assembly GCA_023630585.1 of Cranoglanis bouderius. Lineage (NCBI taxonomy): Eukaryota > Metazoa > Chordata > Actinopteri > Siluriformes > Cranoglanididae > Cranoglanis > Cranoglanis bouderius. The sequence continues at coordinate 7,368,217 of CM042560.1, read as the reverse complement.
TTGCGCCTTTCATTACCCCAGATGCCAAAGCAGGGTGGAGTGGGAGGCTTATTCTGGCGGGGAAGTTTTGTCACAGCTTCTGCTTCGAGTGTAGGTTACGTCTGTGGTGTCACTAGGTGTTTGTCCACATTTGTAAATGGAAAGTTGATTAAAAAAATGAAAGGAGGAAAAGAAAGAAATAAACAATCCCTCCGCGTTGTTCACCTTCGCAATGGCTGGCTTCATGACGACTTTGATATTGTTGATACATTTTGTTCTTCATTCCATATCTTTAAAATTATACAGGAGAATATGTTTTTGTGTCCTTTACATTGAGAAATGTTATTAATGTATCTCATTTGAGCACTATTGCTTTATTTTTCTATCTTTTTTTTTTTTTTTTTTTTTTTAAATAATCTGTTCGTTATCAGAAAGGAGGCAATGGTGGTAGATAAAGAGGAACCGACTGTGTGGAGGAAACACTAAAAATCCAATGTTCTCCACTAATGAAATGGGGTTATGGGTGGGTGATAAATATCACAATGTGGTGAAATGGTTTCAGTTACAGTTTTTTTTTTTAAATGACCAGAAAAAGCTTGATAATTGAACACCCGATAACAAACATGTTGTATTGTCATATCACCCTGCCCTACATGGCGTGTATGCGCGGCTATAAACAGTCCCTCGGTGGTTAAGCTGTAGTGATATTTCAGCCGTGTTGTTGAGTGTCTTGTGGTTGCTCTAGATGTTTGTTTTGTAGAAGCATTAAAACAGCATTGACTTTACACCCTGCTACTGTGCTCTCTTCTAATTGGAGACATAGAATGATTGATTCGAACAAATTAGCAAGCGCTCTGCGAAGGACATCATGTGGACAGGTTCCAAATCCTGTCCATGTGAAAGATATTTTTAGACCCTGAGGAACTGCTTAGCACCAGTCTCCCCCCCCCCCCCATCCCCATCCTCACATCTAATACATTTTAAGAAAGAAATCACTTCATAAATAGTTAATTCTATTTAAATGTTAACCAAAGAAATGCTAAGCAATTCTTTGCTTGCAAGGATACATTAATACTGAACACAGCGATCATATTTAACTACCGTGTTTGGCTGTTCCTAAGGTGCAGACGGCTTTACCTGCATTAAGGAGCATTACAGTCGGGTTTTAACCAGCACCTCGAGTAACCTTTCCAAAACCTGTTCATGGAATCCAATATTCAGAAGTCACAGAATTGGTCAAGCTAAATATTTCCAATATTTATCATATATTTTGGAGATAATTTTGCCTTTTGCAGTAGACATCCACCACCTTTGCCTCTGTGGAGTCTTGAATCAAGACATCTATGATTTTGTACATGTTTTGTAAATAGAGATATACTAAAGAACAGATTTTTCACTATTTTCGCTGCACTATTTTTCATATTGTAGAATAGTGAACAAATTAACATATTTCAAGTTACCAATAACTTTTTTTTTTTTTAATATTAAACATAAGCACTTCAAGTACACTTTCATCCTCTGCGAGAAAACCAGATATGTACATACAAATGAGAACATCCACAACTCTACACTTACACACCCCCTTTCCTGCATAAAAGTGTTCATGGCCTTCATTTGCACACTGAAACCAGATTGGCTTTTGATGTAATAACACTGGCCAAATAATGCATTTTTTCCAGCTCCACATTTCTTAATTAAATGCCCCAAAATCTTACAAAAAAACACCACCCCCAAAAAAAATAAAAAAATAAAATAAATAAATAAAAATAAATAAAAAATAACTGATTATATTGTTTGAAACAATATAATTACATTCTATATTAGTATCATGTAAACAACCATAGAGATCATTCTAGATGTCAAATATGTAAATCAGGAAAGTATTGTAATAACATGACATTTATTTTAAGAAAATTTATTGTTTGGTTGTTCATATAAATATTACAGAAACATTACATGAATCAGTTGATAAAGTACAGAAGTTTGGTCCAGTACATTTAACGCACAACATTACATTTTCAGGTTATCAAAAAAAAAAAAAAATTAAAGATCATCCATTCCCTTATTATTTAAGCATTTATAAGGCACAGTACAATTTTATTAAAGTAGAAAAAATTATTTAAAACCAAAAATGTAATGGCAATTTGATTTTAAAATGTACAAAAGTGATAACTACACATAAAACAATACATTCGGGTTATTTGAAATGCAGTTATGTAAACTTCTGAGTCCATCCAAGAAGTGAAGTGCTGTTTCATAGGCCACAAACAGAACATACCATTAGTTGGTCTGTTCCAATCAATAACCTGTACGACACGGGTTGGAACATCCAGTTCTCCTGTATGGCGCAGTGCATGGCGGCCAAATGGCAGTGTTGAAGTGTTGAACAGCAGACGCTAATCCAGCTTTGCTTTAGAACATGACTAATCTAAGCCTATTGTTGTGAGATCATCACAATCAGGCTATAATCCATTTCAGTCATTGGTCTCTCTCTCTCTATAAGCCATGCACATATCAAGGTCACAGTGTCTCATCGCCAGACATGGGGGAGAATGCTGGACAGTTCAGAATTGCCCAGAGTGTAATATTATCTGTAAAAATCTAAGATGACTACATTTCATAATCAAAGTACATTAAGAGTTAAGAATACCTCATATCATAACATCATTATTCCTCATTATGAGAAACAAATTGCTCTATTCAGTGAAATTATAATAAAAATGCATAATGGACAAATAAGTACGGAATTAAACAGGTTGTGGCGTGATGTTATAGGAAAATAATTAACAACCATGTGGTGGTACAACCCTGAATTTGCTCATTTTCCAAGAACACATCGTTAAGTGTTTTATTCCACTTATACCACAGCAATGTGCCAACGCTTACAATGTTTTATTTATTACAAATCAACAAGTGGTACTTTTTATCCATTTAGAGGCCACATTTAATGTTGTGGAACATTCACAAAACAAGTTCTTGTTATCAATTACCTCATAACAGCTATAAACAGTTGTTCTCTCACATGGCTTTCTTTTTTCTCTCTATTAAACTAAACGGAGAAACAGTAAAGCCTTCCGTCCTGAAGTCGTGTCAGAACATTTAAAAGAAACAGCTTTCACTGTTATAATGAGCTGACACTAGAGACTCTTTTCAAAAAGGTTTTCAAAAAAAATCTTTTTTTTTTTTTTTTTTTTAAATACATTTACGTGGAGTGTCCGCCATACAAGTCCCTGTGCAAACGATAACATATTAGAACAAGCGCATTAATATAAACCTTGGAGCTGAAACTACTGCCAGAGCCTAACAGTGCTGTGGTATAAGTGACAACAATTGGTTTGACAGCAGAAAGCAAATTCTGGCAAAGCACAATACTGTAGTGAACATTTTAAGGTCTTACTACTACTTCTAATCTGAGAATCTAGGGAAGGATTGAGAGTATACATCTCTCATACTCAGAGTGTTAGAAACCATGACTGCTAATAAACCTGTATCCTGAAGGACATGAGTCCTTTAATAAAATAAATCTATGGCTTTTTTGTCAAATATAACACTATGATAATATCAAAACCTGAAGAAATATGTTATTACTGTAATGTGAAAATTTTATTATGTTACATGTATACACTGTGTTGCCAGTTTATTATACCATCAAGTTCCCATTAGCTTCAAATCACAGCCAGCCTTTTTAGTTCTTTTGACTAAAGTGAACTTTTATATTTCTGAGGGCCCCTGAGATCATTTGACCATTTACAACAAACTAAATTAAATTGTGTTGGCAGCATTCAAATCTGAAGAACAAGCAGAAGCCTGTGGTAAGTGATTTTCATTTACAAAACTACAATAAATTAGTACACTATATGGCCAAATATTTGTGGACAACTGACCATCACGCCCATATGCTGGACTTCCCCAAACTTTTGGCACAAAGTTGGAAGCACACAAGTGTCTAGAATGTCTTTGTATGCTGTAGCATTAAGGTTTCCCTTCTCTGGAACCAAGGGGCCCAAACCTGTTCCAGCATGACAATGCACATGTGCACAAAGTGAGGTCCATGAAGACATGGTTTGCCAAGGTTGTAGTGGAAGTCGAGTGGCCTGCACAGAACCTTGACCTCAATCCCACTGAACACCTTTGGGATGACCTGGGATGCCGAGTGTGCCCCAGGCCTCCTCACCCAACATCAATGCCTGACCTCAACAATGCTCTTGTGGCTGTATGAATACAAATCTACACAGTCACACTCCAAAATATAGTGGAAGAATTTGGTGGAAAGCTTTCCCAGAAGAGTGAAGGTAGTTAACAGCAAAGCAGGGATTAAATTTGGAATAGGATGTTCAACAAGCACATACTGGTGTGAGGCTCAGGTGTCCACAAACCTTTGGCCATAAAGTGTACCTAAGAAACTGGCAACTCAGTCACTGTGGGGTCTTTGCAATTCTCAGCCCCAAGTGACACAAAGGCAAGGTAGCAGTAGGTATAAGGAGTTGCCGTAGTGGTAGTGGCATACCCTGCTGTCATAAGAGCTAAACATGGACACAAAGAAAGATTATAGGCATACCCCAGTATTATTCAACCTAATCTCTAACCATTGAAAATGCACTGCATGGGCTTTTACCTCACATAATTTCCCATTTCCATTTAACACAAATTTAAAACTGCAACACTATAAAACTAAGGTTCTTGCACTCTCAGACACCAACAGTGTTGACAGGGAGAGCTCTGCCGCCAACAGCTTTAGCTGTACTTGTTACTAATTTGTATGCAGTTCCTCTGCAGGTTACAATGATAATTCCATATAAATCCCACAACCTTCAACTGCACGTTCTTGACGTATCAAGTTAACAAGAATCTCAGACTGACAGATGGACAGACCATTGGCAAAAATCATAGATAGCCAGAAAATAGGCCTTAAGCTCTGGTATAGGAATCTGACCTTGCTGTGACCTTGACCCTGTTTGGATCAATTCAAAAATCCACCACCTAGTAGTGAGACACATAAATAGTACTAAACCACGCCTTTTCTTGTCACTGGGGTTGTACCCTCAAGGGTGTATCTTCTGTACCATTAGTACGCATCTTTTACATGGTAATGCAAGTGTAGCGAACCTTTAAAACAACTCCAAGTACATAATTGGACCTTAAGAACCACTCTTGTACCTTTAATTAGGTCTTAGAGTAATACTTTAAAAAGGTACGCTATATACAAAATATATACCATTGAGAGTACCACCCCAGTGGCAAAGAAAGTGTATGAAGTGTAGGACGCTATGCCAGCAGCACGGTGGTGCAACGGGTAGTGTTGTTGCCTCCAGGTTCCCCAGTTGGATCCTAAGCTTGGGTTACTGTTTGTGTGTTTTCCACATGTCCATGGTTTCTTCCGGCTTCTCCCATATGTCTGAATGAGTGTGTGAATGGATGTGTATATAGTGCCCAGTGATGGAGTGGTAACCAATCCAGGGTGTATTCCTGCCTCATACTGAGGGTTCCTGGGATAGGCCCTAGATGCCCCCTGACCAGCAGCAATTACTGCAGATAAATGAATAATTAATGCAACACACCAACCTTATCCATGTTGACCTTCCAACAATGGAGCAATATAGTAAAAAGTCATTCTTGTTATTTATGCTTTCCGATCAGACCCACACAATTACATTGGTAACACATTACCGCAAATACCTTCCTCTGGAAAAGATTCACACGGTAATATATGGTAGATAGAGATTAGGTTAAATAATGCTGGAGTATCGCTTCAACCTGAACATATGGACACAAAAGGCATCATTCATTATCCTCTACAGTGTTCTACAGTGTAATAACATGGCACCCACGTGTCAAATCAATAAAATGCTAGTTTAAGGCAAGGTTGACCGAGACGTACCCTGATGTAGTATTTAGTGTCAATAAGAAATTTGTGCAGGATTATAAATATTGTACCTAAAACTCCTGCAGTAGAAGTCTTGCACAAATCAGTGGATCTCAGAGTAACTGTAACTTGATAATGCCCCAAAACTTCAGCAGTAGTACCATTGTAGCATCTGTAAATCGGCTTTTCTAATCCCTTACTTCTTCTTGGTTCTTTACAGTACTTCCAGAAATGTATTATCTTGCAGTACTGTTTGCTGGACTAGCATGACCACAAGAATGCCAGTGCACCACATGGTCAGTATTGTAGTGGCCAGGATTTGCATGCTAGGTAGCACACACAGCAAACCATTAGTCCTCTGGCTAGCGAATGAGCAAAACTGCTAGCGTGTTAGTGGCCAATGGGGTCGTTATCATAGCGCTCGCAGAACTTGCTGGTGAAGGGGATGCAGGTGAGATACTCGAGCCATTTCCAGTCGATGGGGTAGATGTAGAACCAGACGATGAGCGAGGAGAACAGCCCAAAGTACACGAGCAGTGACAGGATGATGAGCACACGTTTGCGGTACTTGTCGAAGGTGCCGAAGGTGACGTAAGGCAGGAAAGAGAAGGACAGCAGCAAGCCGCTGAGGAAGCCGAAGATGTGGGCGATGTTGTCGATCCACGGCAGCAGGCCACAGAAGAAGAGGAAGAGAACAAGGCCGAGCAGCTTGAGGAAGGCATTCCATGGCTTCTCCAACATCTGCCAGCCCTGAAAGAGCTCCACAAACAGGCACGCTAGCAGACCAAACTGAGAGCCTGCTGGACCCACCTGCATTACAAAGGAAATTAATAGAGAAAGAGAATGATTTCATACCACCTTTGTGATTTTCTTTCTTCCTTCCTATCTTTCTTCCTTTCTCCTCATATCCTTTTCTTTCATAATGTCTTTCTTCTTGCCCTTTTTCATCCTTTACTTCCTTCATGCTTTTTTTTTTTTACTTCCTTCATTGATTTTTTGTGCAATTCCTTCCTTTCTTAATTAATCTCCTTCCTCAACTCCTGTCTGCCTCTCATTCCTTACCTCCTTCCATTTTCCTTTCCTTCCTCACTTTTTTCCTCTGCTTCCTCACCTCCTTCCTCCTCTCCTTCTTCCTCTCCATTCTCAACTCCTTCCTACTTCCTCTGCTTGCTCCCCTCCTTCTGTCGTCCTCTCCCTCCTCACCTCCTTTAATCTTCCTCTCCTTCCTCACTGCCATCCATCTTTCTAAATCTCTCATCTTCCTTCCCCCCTTCATTCTTCTTCTCCTTCCTCACTTTTTTCCTGTCTTCCTCTGCTTCCTCACCTCCTTCATTTTCTTGTCTTTCTTCAACTCCTTCCATACTTCCTTCTGTCCACACCTCCGTCCATCTTCCTCACCTCATTTCAGTCTTCCTCTCATTCAACTCCTGCCTTTGTCCTCTGCTTCCTTACCCCCTTCAGTCTTCCTCACCTCCCTGTTTTCCTCTGCTTCCTCACTTCCTTCAGTCTCTCTCCTTCCTCACCTCCTTCCATATTTCTAATCGTCCTCACCTCATTCCTTCTCCTTCATCTCCATGCTTATTTTTAATCTTCCTTCATTCTTTTCAAACATTAGTAACAGCTGCTTGTATACCAAATCACAGTCGTGCGTAAGCTTAAGTCATTAGCCCTGACATCATGCTTACTTTGCTGATGCTGTTAACATTAGTAATTCGCGAGAAGAGATCCGTTATTGTTGCTATCGGACAAAGTAAAACGCAAAAAGCCAGCAGGGTTACACGAGAAACAGGTGCAGAGGTTGTTGATTTCTGACGTCTGCATAAATGGGACGCAAATAATCTGATCTTTTGTTGTTGGTCCACAGGGTTGAAGGGTCAAATAAATAACCATAAATTTCCTCTCTTTTTTTTTTCCCTCCATAAAATGCACATACACAGGGCAGCAATTACATCCTAAAATGGAAACAGTCAGAAATGTCAGGATTGAAAAGAATCTGAATGTAACGTAATTATCAACATGTGCACCAATCAGGCTAATGGAAACAAAAACATCTGCTTAATGCAAAATTCATCTCCAACTCACGGCACTAGTGATGCTACTACACACTTTCAACATGTGCTTTCAAATCATCCTTTCTGTCCTTTGCTCTGTTCTGTATTCATTCTTTCTTTCATTTTTCTTCCCTTCGTTCATTCATTTTTTTTTGCTTCCTTATTTCCCGTTCTTTTAGTCTTTCCTCATTTCGTTCTTGAGTTAACAAGAGCTTTGTTTGTTACACATCATAGCTGGGCTTAACTTTATCTCAACAGACTCATCATCATACTAAGGGAGTGAGTTTTTTTGTTGTTGTTTTGTTTTTTTTTTATACTCTGAGAATCCACAATTATGTTCATCAGGTGCCAGTTCCAGAACAAATATGTTTACAAATACAAGAGAACTTTAAGAATTTTAAGAAACACTGTATAATTGAAATGTATTACCATAATTTCACTATATTGACACTTGCCTAATCACAGCACGTTTCCATTTCACTCCCACATGACAGAAAATGCTTGGAATAGTGGCAGAGCAGACACGCTTGAAGACAAAACCCTTACACACCTTTAAAGCAGTGGAACACTGAAAAAACATGCTACTATTCCTGGAATCGTTTTGAGATTGTGTAAAGCTGTTGACTCAGAAGAACAGACCATAACTGTTCATTTTGACCTGATTAGACTGACGTCATGGCTGGATAGACTGTTAATCTAAGACACCTCTACAAGGACAAGTGAGGTGAAGACACCGGAAAAACACACACACACACACACACCATGCTTTAGGCTCTCTTAGAAAAACATTGAATAGTTACAAAACGATAAATACGACAATTAGAATAGAGCGTATGGATATTTTGAAGCCATCACAACCGAGCACGGCCACCAGAGAAATTTTCCTTTTGTTTATTTATTTAGATCTTGTGAAGTAAGCAGATTAATTCCTCTCTCTGATATATGATTGAAGAAACAGGTAGAAAGAAATCATTATAAGCTGAATAAGAAATACAAACACATGCAGTTATTATGATTTGAAAATGTATGTAAAAGTATCTACCTATTCTCAAATTTTAAACGGACAACTGTACAAAATAGCGTGGTGGCTGAAGGGTTAACACCTTTGCCTCGCACCTCCGGGGTTGGGGGTTCAAATCCCGCCTCCGCCCTGTGCGCGGAGTTTGCATGTTCATGTTTCCTCCGGGTACTCCGGTGTCCTCCCCCAGTCCAAAGACATGTGTTGTAGGCTGATTGGCATTTCCAAATTGTCCGTTGTGTGCATGTATGTGTGCGTGCGATTGTGCCCTGCGATGGGTTGGCACCCCGAGTCCTCTGGAATAGGCTGGGATACACCCTGCGTAGGATAAGCAGTACAGACAATGGATGGATGGACAAAATAGCTGAGTGGGATAGCTTTATTTACAGTTTATTATGTAGATTTATATAAAACTTAACTATAGCTTTACACTGTTACAACTATATTGTTATCTACATTAATTCCAGCTTTTTGCTACAATTCCACCTTCACACTTTAGTAGAGATTTGTAGACATAAGGAATAAAACATGATGGGGCAAGCAGTTATAGGATAATAATCAGTGAAGTGTGTGTGAGAGATACGGCCCGACGCGAAGCCGAGTTAATTTAACGGAGTTAAATTGATTATTTTCCCCATAACAGCACTTTCCATGTTTTAATCCTCTTTTACCATAGCAATTACCATTTCTAATTCACTTATGAACAACTTTTTTTTTTCCATTTATAATTACATTTTATGTTGTGGAATGTCTGGGAGAAGTTAGTTCCTATGATCCCTTACATTATAAAAAGAATTGTTTACTGCAAAATTTACTGTTACAAAGCAGTGAAGCTGGAGACTCCTTCCATAAATGTTAAATAAACATCCCCTTACAGAAAACTTATATCATTGCTGATATGTTGATATTTGTTAAATAACTTTTTAATTCATTTATTATTAGTGTCTTAGAATATATGGAGCTTCCCCCATAGAAGTCTCTGTAAATGAGCTGTTTCTATAGAATATAATATAGCATTAATATAAACCTTTCATTTGAATTATAGCTGGCACTACTGTCAGAGCTGCTGTTACAGAAAATGATTCAATAACTTTGAGAATTAAAGATTTGATTATTTAAGAGCGTGGTGGTATAACTGTGTACAAATAGAGAATAATATAGCCACCCTTAATTTAAGTTTTTTTTTTTTTTTTTTTACATTTTAAAAACATGGACTATCCCTGCTATTTCATCTTAAAAATTATCTTAATGATGTAGTTTTTAAGCAGATATATGAAGATTAGGTCATAAGTGGAACAAGTTCCACAAATACATCATGGCTCCTCTCAAGACAAACAATTCTTAACAAGCACATAAATGTGAAGGAAAAATTGAGAGGTGAGAGTAAGAGGATCTCAGTGGGTCAAATCAGGCTAAACCGGCCCGTGCTAACTGGGTAATCCGTCTGAACTGCAAAACATGTGAATGCTCCAGTGTTGAGAAACGACACAGTAGGAAAAGTTGCTTTTTGCATTTCATCATGTGCAGTGCTCCGGATGAGAGAATGTCAGAACATCAAATGTGCTTGTGATACTTCACCAAAGATCATAAAACTGCTTTTATGCTGATTGGAAATAAATTGGAAACTGTTCTTATGTTGACTGGAAATAAGGCTACTTCTACTAGAGAAGTGGATGGGGGTGAAGTGGTGTAATGACCACACTTCCTGCTCTAGCTTCTTTTAGCCTTTGTTTGTTCAGCATGACACACCTTTTAAACACCAATCATCTAGACGTTACTAATCCACGCTTCTTTCCATCAGCACATCGACCAGCAGATAAAGAGGATTAACTAGGGGTGAACAAGCACAACCGTGCATACTTATGAAGACTTACACGAAGTCATTCTGTAAAAATAAATACAGAGGTGCTTAAAAGTTTGTGAACCCTTTTGAATTTTCTATATTTCTGCATGAACATGACCTAAACGCAGATATCCAAATGCAGATATATGGAAAATTCACAAACTTTCAAGCGCCACTGTAAACAAATAAATAAATAAAAATAAATAAACACTAAGCTTAGTCTTACATATCTAAAGGCAAAAGAAAACTTTTTTTTAAAGAATAACTAAGTGCATTTAGATTTCTTTAGGTCTGTTTTGCTGTCCCCACCCCCCACCCCTGATCAGATTCCCACAGCAACCAACTTCTGCAACTTCCCAATGCAGCCCCTTCTTCTAATGTATAATTCTACCTTCAAACTTTGGCCTACATCTGTATTGAGGCTTGTATGAAGTGCTACCAAAGTGTGTGCTGAGAAAGGAATTGTGCCTACATCAAGATGGCAGCTATCACTGGCCGCTTGTGCAAAAATAACGAAGCAAACTTTGGACATCAAACTTTAGGGATAAGTGGAATATAGAGGAACTGATTGCCACACTGTACTCGATATTGTGTTTACATTGTTGTTCAATAAACGAGTAACGCAGTAAAATTTTTTAAAATGTAGGTGTGATGTCATCACCTCTGCTTTGTATGGCAGGAAGAGAGCACTGGCTAGGTTTCCTGTGATCCCGCTGAGGATGTAGATGATGGAGATGCGTAACCAGCCGGCGAGTTTCTCCAGGTCTCTCAGTACAGTCATCTGGAAGACTACGGACACCAGGCAGTGCAGGAGACTGACAGGGGATGAGACGAGACACAAAATAAGCCATGTTTTAGTGTGATCACATGATCTACAGTCATAACCACAGCCTGAAACTGAGACTAATTATTTTTTATACACATCTATCTGAATGTCCTGTTTGATTTCATTACCACCCCCACCACTCCATCCCTATAAAAAAAATCTATCAAATATAATCCCTAACACAGTGTTAATTGTTGTCTTCACATGACTATCAGTTTGTTCCTATAGAGCACACAATATGCTGTTCAAGCGGTGAGTCCTGCAAGCACTGTTGCTAGGCAACTGAATATGAATGGCAAGCATAAGCTAGCTAATGATTGAGGGTAAAGAGTTTGCTAGCTAGCCCTTTTATACAGACAGTGTAAACATATCGAATGTCAACAGTGTACAAAGGAAAATCATCCATATAATTAAACACTTACAGTGTTTAGTGAATGTTTACAGTTGGTTTATGGTCAGTTGTATGTCTCAACCCATTTACTCAGAGCTATCGAAAATAAAATGTCCAATTTTGATGTTGATACCACAGGAGAGGGTTGTTCACACAGAATCTTGTAGTAAACACAGTAGACACTATTCTAGTTTAAAATATTGACGCTGAGCATATGCCAGTTAATGACTGAGGATAAAGAGTCTGCCAGCTAGATAGAAGACAGAACCCTTCTTGAAAATTTAACTAGGAATATAAACAGTTCTTGGTAGTGACTTTTAAACCTGACTGTGCCTGCACAATGTTAGATTATAGCTGGTTAAATCAATGATTTGTTTATATATTGAACAAATATGAATAAATCAAGTGACAAACAGAATATTTCATTATTTAATACATTCACTCATATATAATTTCTCTTTTTGCAGTTGTCCACATACCCTGCATGCAGGAACAGAGAGAGCCAGAGCCGGTAGAACTGGTCTGGAATGTCCGGGTTCAGAAATGGCAACAGGCCACACACCTTGTCCAGACAATGAACCTGCAATGACACACACATCACATTTACCACAGATAAATGTTTACATACCCCTCACCATCCTGCAAGAACAGAAACAAAACATAGTACCAGGCCAGATTATTATTATATTTAAGCTATTCAAATGTGAAGGGAGCCTCGCATTGTATGATACATGCAATATAACCTCCTATTCTATTGTTTTTCAACCTGTGTAATACAAATACGGAAAAATTGACGTCTAAACAGCTCTAAAAATATATATCATATTTAGTCAACGGCAAATTTAAATGTATATTACACTGGATCAACCAGAAAGAAGAATTCGCACCCATATCATCCATCCATCCATTTTCTGTACCGCTTATACTACACAGAGTCATGGGGAGCCTGGAGCCTATCCCAGGGGACACGGGGCACAAGGCGGGGAACACCCCGGACAGGGTGCCATCCCATCGTAAGGCACAACGCACACACAGTCACACAACCATTCACACACTACGGACAATTTAGAGATGCCAATCAGCCTACAATGCATGTCTTTGGACTGGGGGAGGAAACCAGAATACCCGGAGGAAACCCATGAAGCGTGGGGAGAACATGCAAACTCTGTGCACACAGGGCGGAAGCGGGAATCGAACCCCCAACTCTGGAGGTGGTTAGCACGCTTGCCTCACACCGTGACCCCCCCATACCCATATCATCTTAGGTTTATTAAGGTGTTACCTTTGTCAAACATGCATATACACTGCCTGGCCAAAAAAAAAAAAAAAAGTCGCACACTCTAAAATTACGTTGCACCACCTTTAGTTTTGATTACAGCGCGCATTCATCGTGGCATTGTTTCAACAACTTTGTGCAACGTGACAACATTTATTTCCGTCCAGAGTTGCATTAATTTTTGTCTGAGATCCTGTATTGAGGATGGGAGAGTCGAAACTCTCCATAAAGTCTAGGGTTAAAAGAATTGTTGCCAGCTGAAACATCCTAATCACTACAATAATGATCCAGTCATAGGCTCTTAAGTATTTGCTTATTTAAATCCAAACAGCAACCTTTTGTTTTGGCCCTGCAGTGTACGTGTTCTCATCCCATTCATCCATCCATCCATCCATTCAAGCATCTATCTATCAATCCATTTGAGCATCCATCAGTGCATCCAAGCATACAGTCGAACACACATCCATACAGCCTTCTGATTGTACATCCAAGCATTCATCCATCTATCCATTCAAGCATCCATCCATAAATCAGTGCCCATTACAGAATCCATCCAAGCATACGTTCAAGCACCCACCCAACCGTCAGAACATCAATCATTTCATCCAAGCATACATCTGAGCATCTATCCATCCATCCAAGCATCCAAATGAACATTCACCCAAGCATCTATCCATTTGAGCGTCCACCCAAACATCCATTTGAGCATCCAAGTATTCCTAAATATAGGCTGTTTAATGTAAATACTAATCCACCCTGATATTAATTATTCACTCCCGCTTAAACGATGATGAGAAATGCGTATAAACCTCAACACAGTCATGAACATCACTTCATTACTATTACCATTCACTAGCATCAGATGCAGTATGCGTTACCTGAGAGCAGAGCGTGGCCTCCTCATGGAAGTAGCCATGCATGAAATCACAGTACTCTCGCGTGGCGATCTCGCACCTGCGCATACACAACAAGCAGGAGTCACCACCCATACCAACACTTGTTACTCACATCTGCTTTTGCAATAATATTAACTAAACATCATTAATAATACTAAATCTAGCATTAGTAGTAGAAGTCTCTATTAACAGGTTTAACCTAGCATTTAAACAATGTCTGAATACTAAAACTGCATACATAATAGTGTAGTACAACAATTACACATAACTCTTATGTTTAAAAAAAAAAAAGTGTTAATATAATGACGTCTATTACAAAACATTTCACAGCATGCAAATATACAAATACAGTGGAGAGAAACTACGGTCATGTTACCTTCCTTGGGTCCCGATGCAGCATGGACGACCCCTGATGGTGCAGTCCATGTGCCGGTAACCCGTGTGGTTCCATGCGCCTTTGTCTGTACAGATCTGAGAGAAGGAAACAACTTCAGTACCCAGAACATCATGCAATACAGCAATGAAAATTCTTTAGCAGGTCACATTACTGTTATTAGTGTGCATAATTTACCTCCTTCTTCTTGCCTGTTACAGAATGCTTTATTTACATACTGAAGGTATACATTTTACAAGTGTCACTTGGTTAGACTTCAAATCATTGGAAAAAGAATGTGCACCCCCCTTCAATTCTATGGTTTTAGTTATCAGGGCCTAAATAACAGTTGTGCGGGCCTCACCAACTTCTATAAACAAACAAATAACCTCAGGTGACAACACAACAGATTTCAATTTGTAGTCATTTTTTCCCGCAAAAGTAAACCAACATTCAGAAACCAGGTGGGAAGAAATAAGTACACACTATAACATGTAGAACCACCTTTAGCAACAATAGCATAAAGTAAATGTTTTCTGAAGGAGTGCATCAGTCTCTCACATTGTTTTGGAGAAATTTTGGCCAACTCGCTTTTACAACATTGCTTCAGCTCATTGATTTGAAGGCATTTGTTTATGCACAACTCTCTTAAGATCCCACCACAGCGTATCTATGGGGCTGGGATCTGGACTTTGACTTGGCCATTCAAACATCTTGATTTTTTTCTTCTTTAGCCATTTAGATGATGATTTGCTGGTGTGCTTCAGAACACCATCCTGTTGACCCAATTTCAGCCCCGCTTCAGCTCAAATGTGAGGACAGATGGCCTGACATTTATCTGAAGAATATTGTGGTATAAGTGGAGTTCGTTGTTATTTCAGTTTCCCCAGGTCCTGTGGCTGCAAATCAAGCCTCCACCACCATGCTTGAGAGTTGGTATGAGGTGTTTGTGGTGACAAGCTGTGTTTGGTTTTCACCAAACATGGTGTTGTGCATGATGACCAGACATCTCCACCTTGGTCTCATCAGTCCAAAGGATATTGTTCCAGAACTTGTGTGTTTTTTTCAGATGCCATTTTGCAAACCCATATTCTTTTTGGAAAGAAGGAGCTTATTCCTGGCCATCCTTCAAGAAAGCCATACTTGCTCCGTCTTTTTTCAAATTGTGTCGTTATAAACAAACATTTAATGTGCTTATAGAGGCTTGTAGGTCACATGATGTGGCTCTTGGCTTTTTCTTTATATCTCAGCATTAAACGCGTATTGATCTTGGACTGAATTTGCTGGGACGCCCAGTCCTGAGAAGAGTGGTAACTGTCTTAAAGATTGGTAAAATTGTCTCCATTTGTAAACAAGCCTTCTCACTGTAGAACGGTGAATTTCAAATTATTTGGAGATGGCCTTATAACCCTTCCCAGATTGATGAGCAACAACAATTGCTTCTCTGAGGTCATGGCTGATGTCCTTTCTTCTGGGCATGATGTAGACACACGTGTATGTACATGATGTAGATGTGCTCCAGAACACCAAACTGCCAAAAGTTCTGCTTTTTATAGAAGTAGTCAGACTACCTGATGACTAACTAATCTATTCTAACTGGCTGCTAATTACTCTCAAAGACTATGGAAGTAGGAAGGGTGTACTTACTTTTTCCACCATGTTTGTTCATACAAGTTGGTGAGGAACACAATAGTCATTTAGGCCCTGATTCATAAAAAGGGAGGTGTACTGACACCCTCCCACCAAAGTGTGTACAAGTGAGACAGAATACGACTCAGATATAGAGATAAGCAGTTAACCCTGAATAAATTGCCTTATTAGTCATTTATTTTAACCATACTGAAACTAATAGGTAAGGTATGTATTTACAATGTAGGTTTGCAGGTGTGTAGGTCTTGCCCAAGGACTCTCTTTTAGTTCTGGGATTTGAGCTCACAACCATACAGTCACCAGCACAAAACCTTAACCCCTGAGCCGCCGCCACCACCACTACATGGATACCTTTTTTTGAGTCTTATTTTCCCCTTAATCCGGATAAAAATAAAAATAGAGATAAATAGTTAAGATGACTCACTGGCCACCGTGTGATGTCGTCAGGCCAAATGTGTGGCTCTGCTGAGGCAGGCTCCTGACATGTCCTAATTCCAGAATGCATTTCACACCAAACAGAGAAGAAAAAAAATAAACGTAAGTAAATTCTTAAAATAAACTGACGCCTGGATATCCAGTAGTCAGCTAATTATTTACTAAGTAGAGGTTAAAGGCTGACAAAGCACAAGGACACTAAACATTTGGCCGCTAGCTTTATGCTACAGATACATTATACGGACAAAAGTCTGTGGACACCTGGCCATCACACCCATATGTGGGCCTTCCCTAAACTTCTGCCACAAAGTTCAAAGCACACAATTGTATAGGATGGCTTTGTATGCTGTAGCATTACAATTTCTCTTGACTGGAACTAAGCAGCCCAAACATGTTCCAGCATGACAATGTCTCCGTGCACTAAGCACGGTTCATGAAGACATGGTTTGCCAAGGTTGGAGTGGAAAAACTCGAGCGGCCTACACAGAACCCTGAGCTCAACCCCACTGAACACCTTTATGTTGGATGAACTGGAACGTCAATTATGTGCCAGGCCTACTCACCCGACACCTCACTAACGCACTTTTAGATGAATGGACAAATCTCCACAGCCACGTTCCAAAATTTAATGGAAAACCTTCCCAGAAGAGTGAAGGTATTATAACAGCAAAGTGGGACTAAGTCTGGAATGGAATGTGCAAAAAGCACATACTGGAGAGATGGTCATGTAAACTTTTGGCCATTTAGTGCAACTCTGCTTTTCTTCATTACTCAAGCTTATGAATTTTGCTAACTGTAATTTCTCAGTGTTAAATCTGATTCTTGCAGTGCGTTATAGGAATCCCCAAACCACTTTAAAGAAAATAACTACTATCTAGAAGTTTTGTTACTATCTAGAAATGTTACTGATTGCATCTTAGTGTTTGGAATGTTTCTTTCACTGGCTTCCTTTCTAGTAAGAACTATATATGAATCCTACCCTTTGAACCAAAGCTATAGTTTCGAATTTTCAGCAAGCACACACTACCTGGGGTCCTGATGGCACACCGCACCTGAGGAACGAATGATATCGACATTCTCTTTGTTCCATTTAATGAAGGTGGCCAATGTCTCCTGCAATTAACAAAATAGGTTAAAAAATATTCTGGAATTTCGATACTAATTATTCAGTAAATGTGAAGAAATAAGAGAGTTTTATATACAATTCATACAATGAATGTGGAAATATTCACAGCATTACGTGCATTCATTTATTCATAAGTTTGTTAAGAGGACCTGTCATTGTCCTAGGAAATAATGTTTTCTCTGATTTCTACTTTTACACAAAAAAAGTTGTAAAGGAATAGCCTGAATGGGGAAAAAGGTTAATTTCACAATTCTCCCCTTACTTTAAAAGTCGTTAATGAGCCGAGACATATTCGGTGTCCAATTTTGTAAAAATAACTGGGATAATTACGCTCAAAGTGTAAACACTGTAGACCGTGAACAGATATACAATTCTTGTGATTGTCCAAGATGGCTGCTGGCATGTTACAGTGTTCAGTGGACACACTGCAGATCAGATTATGCTTACATGATTACACTAATTCACATCGTGTCCTAAACCTCATCCGCAAGTCGGAGTAATTCCCGAAGAACTGGATGAAGTTTGATCCGTAAATTCTGTTTTTGCAGAACAATTACTTATTGCACTCCGTTTCAAGACATCTAGAATTTTCTTTTAATCCATACAAATACGTGCTCTTCCCGTACTGTCATACTGATATCATCATAATCCATCCATAACACTGTAACTTCACCGTGTGCTACGATAAATTTTATACCGTCACTGATGTTTTCATTACATCCTCATGGTGGCAGCAAATACCCATATGGCCAATGAGACTCCAGGGTAGTTTAGACAAAGGATTTTAAGATATTTGTCTGCAACAGCCTCATGCATTATAAAGTGCAGATCAAAACACAGTACTATAGCACCGCATCCCATCCAATCACAAGACGGCATGTACAGTAGTTTGCATCAATACTGGATGTCAGCAACACGGCTGATACTAAATGCAAAGTAATAATGGCTGACAAGCCACTCAGCTGATGTGCACAAGAAGCTATTACATATTTAATACAACATAGCTTGAGGGCATGTGTACCGAGCAGCCGTTCCGGAGTGTCTGCACACATCCAGAGTTATCATTTTGCACACAGCAGCCAGACTCTTTTTCCTCATCTTTGTCACGTTGCATGCGCACGGCTATCTTTAAGTCTCGTCTAATACAGGGTGAAAACTTCGCTCCCAGGTGGATCAGGTCTACCTGCAACACACACACAAATATTGAAGCAATTGACTCAGCAGTTACCTTCAAATCTGATACTGATATGCTCTAATTCATTTACTTCAATGTGCCTTAAGGCGTCTAATGACTTAAATAAAAATAAAGAAGTAATTCATTTATCTTATGGCTACAGCTTGAAAAGAGTATTAAAAAAAAGATATTAAAGTGTTTGGAGATTAATAAAACCCTACCTGAAAAGGTCCTTCAAGGCAAGTAGAATAAACGTCCATGTTTATATCACATCAGGAACATATCTGATTGTTTCACTATAAATATATTAACATATTCTTTTTGGCCATTTTTGTTACTTGGGTTAATGAAGGACCACCTGTGAAATCTAACTTGAATTGGTTTGGGGTGGTTATTGGGTTTGTTGGGTTCCAGACAGTGCAGAAAATACAGCTATTAATTAAAGCCGAGGATTAAGACCTTGCCGAGGAACTTTTATTTTTCTCAAATACCACTTATATTCTCTTTAAGTTGTCTAAAGCATTTATTTCTACATTTAACAACTTTCCAGAACTGCATTCCAGGTTTTCACTGGTACCCTATGCTTTTTAACAAAGCCTGCTTGTTGAAGCTTCTTGGGATGAAGGAGTAAGAAAGGGTTTTGGGAGAAGAACTGAACACTGGTGACACTCACGGATCCTGGGCCGATCCAGAAATTCTGCTGCTGAACATACTTCACACTCTCATACACCCCTTTGTTCCTCAGCACCTGAAAAACAAAGGTAAAAAAAAAAATAAAAAATTATGTAATCAGATCCAGAAATGATCCAATGATTCTGAAAATGATTCGAAAAACATTCAATGATACAAAAAAAAAAAAAAAGATTCAATTCAGAGTGGTTTTGATGTGATATAAAGTGATACACTCTGACTCGCTCGACCAGCACAAATTCTATGTGTGAATCATGGCTATAATCTGGGTAAAAGCTGTGTTTTAAAGGCCAGAAGTTAGTGTATCTTACTAGTTGAGTGATGGCGTGCTGGGCGAAGCCGACCGGAGCGAAGCCGTACGTACAGCAGGCCAGCAGAGTGATGACGATGTGCACAAAGGTGATCCAGTAGGTAAAATAAGGTCTAAAAAAGTGCATTGACACAGAGATAATCATGCATAGGACATACTGTATACTGTAGTACACATAGCTTTAAATCAGTGGTTTCCCAGTTCGAATCCACGTAATCCAGCTACTAAAACACAAATAACTAGGTGACGAGTTCGAATCACTCATGCGAGTGAAGAAAAAGCGAAACGTTCTATCACTGCTATATAATGGAGAAGACTGCATGGTAACAACTGCACATCACGTTCGGCTGAAAAGACATTGTTTGGATCCGTGACACTAACTGTACCTAAACCATGTCATTAAGCAAAGAATAAAACATGGCAGAACGTGCTTTTACAGGAAAATAATTAAAGATGGTTTTGGTGTTCTGCTGTTACCACCCTGAAGATTTTCCAATAACATCACGTCCTGATGTGTTTTGTTCCTCAGACCACAGCAAGCTGCCAACAATTAGGAGTCATACATTTGACATGTTTACAGTTACATTTGATGTTGTGGAACATCAGTGAGACAAGTTAATTCCTGCTATAAGTAAGGGATAATCCACGTCTCGGAGTGCATTACACGATTTTAATACACAACGTGGAGGCGGAGTGCATTAAAGTTGTGTAATGCACACTGGATTATCCCGCTTGTATCATAGTCACTTGCCAGCATTGACAAGTTAAAGCTGTCATTGATGTATACAGTGCAAAATTTGACTGAAAGGAAAAAAAAAAAATAAAGATTCATTTTTGTTAGTTATTTTATATACGGGTCATTAGATCTAGAATTCTGCCCACTCTAAATCATACACAGAGATAAAGTAGTGTGTTAAGATTACGTTTTATTATAATTAATTCAAATAACAGTTATTAGAGAGAGAGAGAGAGAGAGAGATTGTGTGTGTGTGTGTGTGTGTGTGTGTGAATTACCTGTGTAACTACTGTATGCAGCTGTAACTGTATGTTACTATGGCTACAACTGTTTATAGGCAGAGCATTAATTTAGAAAGGTGATTAAACTGACTGGAATTACCCGTGCATTATACGAATCCAGCCAATCAGAATCAAGTATTCAGGCAGACCATGGTATAACGTACATTATAGAAGCTATAAACAGTTGTTCCTTCACTGGCCTTTTTTTCCCCCCTCTTGAAGTAATTAGCCAAAAAATACATAAAAATGCAGCTTGTCATGTTACCGAGAAAGTGGAAAGTGCAGGACATTCCCATGGCAGAAAACTTACTGATTGCTACAAAGCACTGACACTGGAGACTCCTTCCATAAATTTTAAATAAATGCCGTTTCTTAAATGGCACGTTTTTAAATTAATTTATTATTAGCCTTAGCTTATGTGGAGGTTCCGCCATACACGCCCCTTGAATAAGTTGTTACTGAAGAAACGATAACATGTGCATTGGTATAAACCCGTGACTTGCCATGCAGCTGCACTACTCTCTGAGCTGCTGGTATAGAAAACTAAATCAACATCTTCCGAACAGTAAGACTTAAAAGTTTCTCTCACAGCTGATACCAGGCTATGTGCAAGTGTATGTGTAAGTGAGTCTGTCTTCAACATGACTACAGATACTTTGTTTTAACTCCACGATTTTTTAACTTATAACAATGTTTCACACAAATAGATAAAGAAGGCAATATTAGGCACAAAACAATTTTTTAGTATGACTAATCACTTTAATGTTAATGTTGAATATCATCAAGTCCTGCTCCAAGTTTTAATGTAATATTTCATATCAGTTTCTGCAATACACAGCATCTAAGTTGGTGTTTTGTGTGTGGTGATATATCATATTATCATAAAAAGTGACCCACCTGTGGCTGTGGAAGCCATCCAGCTGTTTTTGCACTTGGCTGCTCAAGCTCCGCCGGTATTGACGGTCCAGCCACTTCCCCACCACGCCCAAGCCATACTGACGCTTGTGCTTATCAAAGGCAAAGTGCTTTACTCGGGACGCGATACGGCCTCCGCGCTTAAGGGCGGGGCTTACCACTGCAGCTGGAGCTCGGCTGATATCCTTACTGAGCACACTGATAGAGGGGAAAAAAGGGAGAGGGATATACATAGATAAGGAGATATTAGTGATCGTAGGAAAGGGTGATGAATTCAGTTCTGCATAATGTCTAAACTCAGAGTTTGAAACGGCAGACTTTTTGGGAACTCACAAGCTGGGGTAGCGTCCTGTTTCATCTACCAAACCATCCACGGCCAAAGAAGCGGAGAGGGGCGGGGACTCAAACACATCATCTGCCATAGAGTAAAAGTCCTCATGTGCGTCCATCTACCATAAACACATACACACGTGCGCGCACACACAATATTTCAAAAACTTTTTCCAGCAGGTCTCCAATACATTTGGACATCAAAACAAATCTATACAAACTATTCTAATCCGTTTGTTCCGTCTTTGTTTTATAAATATTTTGGCTACATATATATTTCACCCCCTATTTTCTCCCTATTTTATTAAAACCCCGTTAACAGAATGAATAAGTCAGAAGTACAAAGACAGCAAACATTTGCCTTGCTAAAGAAGACTGAGTCGGAGGTGTCTGCTGTGTCCACCGTGTCCTCCTCCATCCAGCTGGGCCGAACAAAACTCCTCCGGGGGAAACTTCGAGGCACCTGGGTGCCGTGCAGGCCGGGCCGACCCTTTACACACACACACACACATCCGTATGCACACACAAATTAATATCACCTATAAATACAGCCAACAAATCCAACAAATTAAAAGTGGCATGCAATATAATAATATAATGTTGCAGAAGTTGACAAATGAAGGAAGCAAATATAAAAAAAAAAATAGGACAATACTGATCCCATTTTTAAATACATTTTCAAAGCCGATCAAAGCCTGCTGTGTAGGATGGGTCTTGGGATAGGCCTAGTGGGAAGGACAGGCCAGACTGGGAAGAATTGGGCCCCGCCCCCTAATGGCCACTCATTGCACAGGGGGTGTATTTGTGTCAGTCAGCTTTACTCATGTCCATGACATAAAATACAGCAGTGGACTAGATCATAAAACATGTCCAATCTTTCTGATCCCCATGCTGGTTGACCTAAAACCATGCCAAGTGGAACTTAGATCCCAATATTAATATTGTAAACCCTAAATTTTACAAGCACTGACAGTCTAGGACCATATGCATACATGCAGACAGATACACACACGCACCCGGAGTAGGTTGGAGGCTGCGCGGATGCTCATGCGGGCCACAGACTCCCTCTTCCTACGTGGGAACCGAGAGTGAGTGGAGCGCTGGCTGGTGTAGGAGCACAGGGAGGAGACACCTGGGGTCTGAGGGGGATGAGCAACATGTGGCGTCCTGGGCCGTTCCACATCCTCGTAACGGAACGGACGTCCACGGGCCAAAGGGTCCACAATCTGAGACAAAAAAACAAACAAACAAACAAAAAAAAAAACAAGTCTTACTTTCCTGTGTAAACACTCCAAGTACGTGCTTTCAGAATGACTCTTAAGTACCTTTGGCATCTTGTGAGCGACAGGCGAGTCGAGGCTGTGGTCGATGCTTGCTGCTTCCTGTTGGTCTCTGTACTGAGGTTTCAGGCGGCCATAACGCAGGCTACAGTGGCGTAGACTCTTCCTCTGCCACACCTGCTGCTGACTTTCACAGTCCGTACCGACACCGAACCACTGTGCTGTGCTCCTGTACGTAGGGTACACACAAACACACACACACACACACACACACACACACACACACACACACACACACACACACACACAGAGAGAGAGAAAAAGAAAACACACATGAGAGTGGTTGTCAGGAAAGTGTTAATATTTGCAACCAAACATCTCTTAAGGTGCAATTTGTAATATTTAAATTGTTTCTATAACAATTTAATATTGATATACCCCCCAGTGCTCATGTCTGTTCTTGTTTCTATGGAAGTTTGAGGAGTACGGTGTTTGGTGTTTGTATAAACTACTGTAGCAGAGCACCAAAAAAAACTGCAGGCAAACACTAAGAGACTGCAACACACTCATCATACATTCTTCCCTTAATCACATTTGATCGTTACAGATGCTATCTTGACAACGCCACTTTTGTGAGGTCTTATGTTCTGACGTTCACTAATTCAAATGTTGCGTAACGGGTAACAGAGAAACCGCACTAGTGACCGTAAATGCTGGTGTGCGAGTGTCTGGGGTTACCTGCGGATGCTCTGAGAAAGAGACGTCTGTCTGCGGAAAGCTGCTCTCCTCTCGTTTGTCTCGCCGTCTGACAATGCCTCGGTTGACTGCTGCATACTGACGCTTTTCTTTAC
Organism: Cranoglanis bouderius; assembly: GCA_023630585.1. NCBI lineage: Eukaryota > Metazoa > Chordata > Actinopteri > Siluriformes > Cranoglanididae > Cranoglanis > Cranoglanis bouderius. The sequence continues at coordinate 7,343,923 of CM042560.1, read as the reverse complement.
TGATGGCCTTAAGGGCTAGAGCACATACACACAGGCAACATTTTTTAAATTGGCTTGTATGATTGGAATACACCAGTGGGAGCAAAACACAAGAATCTGGAGGTACACATAGACCGATCATGAAAAAAACAACAACACACAACTAAGAGTGCAATCAATAACACAGTGTTTAATGGCCAGCAGTCTGTGTGAATTAGTGCGTCATCTCTTAGGTAGCAGATGGCTCTAAAATTACAAACAGCTCCTTTAAATAACAACAGTATTGACTTCATTGACACTGGTCATTCTTGAACAGCACTGGCTTTTAGTCTTAGGGACAGGGTTTATATCTGGGGGGTGAACTCATGGCTAATGGTGACTAAAATAACAATGTGATACCATTGCAGTAATGATTATTCTGTCATTTTATCCTTATAGTCAGTGATGAACCAGTACTCATTAGAGTGTGCACATGACACAATGTGGCTGACCACAGGCAGAAAATAAACTCAAACCCTCACACATCCTTCTATCGACCCATCCATCATGCTGCCATGTAGGACTAACGAACAGCTTGTTTTTGTGACTGACTGTCAGCATGTGTCTGTACATACAGTACGGTGGTATTAATATCCATCTCCGGTGAAGGTGATCTGGGACACATGAGGCCACATTACATTTAGATTTTGAAGACAATGCATCCTGATGCACCCCGGACAAGAGTGATCACTAATGTTGCCATGTTCACAACTTGCATATACTTCATAGAAATGACACCTCCATGGGCGTCATGAATTCCCCCTCTCAGCATGCACTGCAGTTCAAAGCACAGAGTGCGCTGCTTTCATGTTGTTTTATTTTGGAGTCACATCATGCAATTTTGTTTTATTTTGGTTCTAGTCTTGTTTCTGATTTGTTATCACATTGTGTTCACCTGTTTTGTGTTAGCCCTGAGTTAGTCTGTCTGTTTATATCCTACGGAAGCCTTAATCCGGACCACTATTTAATTTTCTCGTGATCTCGACACAACAAAACTTGAGATCACAAGAAACATTTTTTCTGTCAATATCAAGGGAAAACAACTCTTTTGTTATGTCGAGGTCACGAGAAAACAACAAAGAAAGAAAAAAAAGTAATGCACGGCTGCTTAAGGCTTCCGTAATATCCCGTGTTTGTGTTTTGTTGTGAAGTCTTGACAATTACATTCAGACATTTCTGAGCCTCGTGACTTCAAGTTTCTGTTCCATTTTCCAACCCTCACTTGTGTTACTGTTTATGGTTTTGGTTTATCCTAGTTTGTTGCTGCCTACACTCTGCCTCCTACTTTCACTTCTGACTATGACCCCTGGACTGCCTTTCATAAAGAACAAGCTGTGTTTACGCACTTGCATCCTGCCGATCATCACGTTTGTTTTAATCCTTCAGAAAACCAAAATAGGGATCTTGAATGTGCCAGTTTATACCTGTGCCTCCGCCACAGTTCTCTCTTGATCCTCGCTAGGCGGGATTGCAATCACCAGGCTGGGTGGCTTCTTGTTCTTCAACCTACGGTCTGACTGACCACTATTTGGCTCCTCCCCATCCTGGGATGCCATCCTGGTTTCTTCTTCTTTCTCTAAAAGCAAGAGATAACAAAGAAGGGCATATTCAGTGCTCCAGTTTGTCATTCATACAAAAGACTCTTAACAAAAGTGCAGAGTAATGCCTTCATCTATTCATGCCATACAGACTACAAAAAGATGCATGATATTTGAGAAATATATACACAGCTAAACCCAGTGGAACATTAAAAGTGTGTAACAAAAGAGGAAATGCAAGTTTCTGTACATGGTACACAGCAGAAGCCCTGGGAGATCTCAAAGACCATGTTAGGAGACTTTAATTTAAATTTCAGATTGTAGCCAGTGAATTTTCTGGCTTTGAAAATTCAAAAATTGTTTAACTGCGTCAAGTTCTTAAGTAATAAGGCTTACCAGACTTTTGCATGTGTTGCTTTAGTTTCGTACTGGATCTACGCCGATAAAGTGGTCAGCACAGTAGAAACTACATGTCTAAATTCAATTCAATTCTGTTTGTATTGCACTTAATTCTGTTTGTATAGCACAACGGGCTTTATCACAAAGCAGCTTTACAGATATCCAGACAAAGATTTAGATTCCTAATTAGCAAGCTAGAGTTGTGGCAAGAAAAAAAAAACTCAATGAGACTACATGAGGAAATGCTCTTGAGAGGAACCAGACTGAGAAAAGGAACTTGTTCTGTTCTTGGGACCCCCTTCATCAGGATAGTGTGAGTTAAAAGGTTTTAAGCGCTGCCTTAAGCCTTTGCCACGATAGTCACAGTTTATGTATCCGTGTGAAATAGGCATGACAAGATGAAGGGGGGAAAAAAGCCCCATTCTTCCAGTTTCATAAAACAGAATTGAACTTTGTTACTCAAAGTCCACACTGTGAGTTCATCTAACAGGTAGGGCCGTGACGGTGGTCATGACAAACGCACCTGCAGTAGTGTCACATCACACGCCACGTTAATGTTTCGGCTTGAGTGGGCACTATGACAAGTACAAAGTACAACGTTTTGTATACAAGTGTATTAATAATAATAATAATGATAATAATAATAATAATAACAATAACAACAACAACAACAATTGCAATATTAATTTGTATTTATAGCCTACCATATAGCGGGAGATTTGGTCATTAACCACTGCGGTGGTAAAAAGCTGCCACCGTCACAGCCCTACCAACATGTCCGAGTTGGTAATTTACCTAACTTGCCAATCATATTCAGTAAAAAAAAATAAAAACATAAGTTGTACACATGGGGTTATATACTGTAAAATTCAGCCTCCCAACTGACTGTAAAAAAAAAAAAAAAAATTAAATAAATTTAGAACAATTTAACCAATTACATAAACTACAGCAGCACACTGTGTAAAAGTGTAACTGGCATTCTCTGATTGCAAAATGCCAAAAGCACTTACCCAAACCCAATTTCCTTCTCAGAGATGATTCAATAACCACTTCCATCATCTCATAAGGCGCCTTCAAAGCTGATTCTTAAAGAAGTACATCACTGTAAGAGCCCTCTCTTCCCGTCTCTACAACGCATACATCGTATCAGCGCTGCTCATGAGAACCAAAAGCCAGAGATCGATAGCAAGCCCTCAACGCGGTCCCTGCGAGACACATCAACATCAGCAGCTTTGCAGTAACCTGACACGAGGGCACTCGATGTCAAACTGTTCGCTATTACAGCATGGCCAGGGAGACTAATGAGAGACTGTCTGCACTGTATTTTGCACACTAAAAAAATCTGCATCAGAGAAGAAGATAAACAGATGTTGCTTCATTGTACTGGTTGCATTAACAATCCAGTCATGACTCTTTACAGGACCAGTGGCGACTTTGAGCATGTAGGAAATATTTCACATATAGAACCGTTCTTCTTAGAATAAAGCTTTCCATTTGCCATTTTTAATTAGGCCATTTAGGTTGTAATTCAAACTTGATCTCTCTCACATTATCAGACCAGACTATCATAATCAGAATGTATAAGAAAGTGTGACAGTGCGCACGTGCCAGAGTGTGACAGTGCGCACGTGAGAGAGTGTGACAGTGCGCACGTGAGAGAGTGTGACAGACTGCGTGAGCGAGTATGATAGTGTACATGTGAGAATATGATGGTGTGAGAGTGTTACAGTGTGTGTGGAAATATGATATTGAGTGTGAGAGAGTATGATAATGTATGATAGTGGGTAGGATTGGAGCGAGTATGATTGTGAGAGGGAGTATGATAATGCATGAGAGAGTATGCCAGTATGCGAGAGAAAGTATCAGTGTGTGAGAGTACGAGAGAATGATATTGTGCGAGACAGTATGACAGAGCATGATAGTGTGTGAGAGAGAGTATGATGTGTTGCATGATAGCGTGTGAGAGTGTGCGACACCGTGACCGAGAGAAGGATATTGTGTGAGAGTATGTCAGTGCGCAAGAGTACGATAGTGTGTATGATAGCGTGTGAGAGAATGTGATATTGTGTGAGAGAGTATGATCGTGTGTTTGAGCGAGTATGATAGTGTGAGAGAATATCAGAATGTGTCAGAGTATCAGTATGCAACGAATATCCAAAATGTCCCTTTGCCTTTACAGAAATGTGTGTTTTAAGTTTGTAAGTAAACGCTGAGAATCAAGCGCTAGGTGGGAAACGTTTGTGTGGTTATTCACAGGCGAGCAACACATAGCAGAGAGAAGGAGAGCAGGCGTGAGATCTGGATGCCGTACTTCCAGGTAAACAGGGCACAATGTAAACATGCCATGGTTTATCTTGAGTCAAGCTGATGAGATGTAAAAAGCTCAATCAACGGTTGGATGAAATGATTGGAAAAAAAAAAAGAAGCAACTGCTGGCAACAACATATCAGTGAAAATGCTTTCATTACACTGGATGCTGTGGGCAGTGTTATCGTGAACCACCTGAATATATGGCATGTTGGAAATATTTCTGAATAAACACTCTGCCAACTGATAATGGCATGCTTTTTCTACTCCAAAAGCATCATGGTTTAATAGGGGGGGAAAATGCAAAAATGAAAAGATAAAAGTGTCAAAGCATTACAGCATGGGTTCCCACAGACAAAGGATCCCTCACAGAGCCTGTCTGTCGACTGCTGGCTCCAAATGCAGCAATCTGTTAACCTAAAGATGCTGCACATTCTAAGCAGGAAATGAAAAACAAACAAAAAAGTGTACAGAGGCAAGAAAATCAGTAAGAGTTATGGACAAAATCCTAATGATGACCATGACTAAAGATAATCAGCGCGGAAATCCAGAATGTTAACAGATCAATCTGTCCGTAGTTGTGAGAGTATTCTCGGCAGCAATTTCTCCTATCCCATCCTGTCCCATCACCCCCCCCCCCCCCCGCAATCCTACTCAACCCCATCCCCCGCAGTCCTACTCAATCCCATGCCTTCCAATCCCACCCAATGCTATCCAATCCCATCCCATCCCCTACAATCCTACTCACTCCCATCCTATCCCACCTGATGCTATTTAATCCAATCCTATCCCATCCCACAAAATTCTATCCAATCCCATCTCATCCTATCCTATCCAATCCTATCCCATCCCATCTTTTAACAAGGGACATGGTTTACATCAATCTGGATGCCGGCCTAGCTCCCTAACAAGTCATCCGGAGGCAACAACGGCAAGGAAAAACTCCCTGATAAGAAATGAAGAGAAGAAATCTTGAGAAGAACCAATAGCAACCCATTCTCTTCTGGGTGACATGGGACTGTTGGATGGTCATTTATGGTCATATAAGGAAAAGGCAAAAAGTATGTTGTGTATGGTCATATTGTGTATAGGAGTCCTGTAATGAGCGATTTTTGTTTTTTTATTAGAATGTGCAAGTCTACAGTATCTCGTTAAGGTGGCCTTGCTCAGGATCTAAAGGAACCCTAGCATTGTTCGATTACAATAGAGAAAGAGACATTATGTACATTATGGCTAGCAGGCAACATGAAGTGAAATACAATTCTGGATATCTGGACCAAAGAGCAATCAGTATGCGTGTAAGAGAGAGGCAGCACTAGCACTAGCATGAGTTTGGACATTTGGGGATGTGTTGGCATGCGGGTGTTGGATGTACAGTACAGTTTGGCTTCAAGGATTCATTTGTCAAACAGCAGTTTTAAACACCCTTATACGATGCCTATTGTTGTTCCCCATTACCAGTCCATGGCCCTTTGTTTGGAGACTTCTTTTTTTTTTTTCCTAAGTAATTCATAACTTCATTTACGTCAAGAAAATCTATGAATCAGTCACATAAAATGCTTTTAATCCTATAAAACACTTGAGATTGCAGTGTCTTATAGGATTAGGGATTAGAATTCAGTCTCACTACACATTATGTACTGTAAGAATGCAATCTTACCAATTTTATCCATATTGGACAGATATTTCCCTGAAATGGGATACATCAAGTTTAAGATCCATTACGCTATTGCTCTGCATCCATAAGGCACAGCATGTGAGCAAGGTTATGAATCGGAAAAGCGTTACTTTCTACATCACCGTGTGAAAAGAACTTTTCTTAAAGAGTAACTCCTTTCTTTCTTAAAGGCTGTAACCTGCTGAACCATTTGCATCGCTTACGAATGACCAACCTGAAATATTCACTGAAAAGACGCTCCATGTTGTTTATTTACTGGTAGAAGCTACATAGAGATGATGAAATACTACAAAAACAAATCTACACTAATGGTGGATTCATTTTAACTCAGAAGTTGGAAGTCTGAACTCGGGATTGTATTTTTATTTTTTATTTTTTTTAATCTCCACACACTTGAGCTACAAATTGGTTGAAAAAACATGGGAGCCTTCGTGAAAGCTTGTGTTTAGTTGACAACAAGAGTGATCAGGAGTTTATGATGCGGTTACCTTCCCAAAACAGTGAACTACTGTATATGGTCAATGTTACAGATTCAACCTACTAATGTGCCTATGTTGACTGATCTAAAGCAAACACTACTATAAACGTACTATATATATATATGAAGTAATGTTGTATTGAGTGTCGACAGTGTGAGCGGCCATGTTGACATGATGTCATATGCTGAACTCGGGTTGAGTTCATCTTTACAATTTTCCAATCAGGACTTCCAAGTCGAGGAGGGGTTTTCTTTGGAAATTCCAAGTGAAAGCTAAAGAGCTTTAGTAGAACACAGCATAAGATTGGGATGGGTGATGAATAAACTTGCACTGAAGTGTATGCACAGCGAGTGTTTATGTGCAGCAGGTGTATTTGTAGTCACATTGACAGGCTGACGTTCACACTTCCAAAATCCAAAATGGCAGCTGCTTTATGAATTGGTAGAACCAATTATTGTCACCCATTTGTGCCCAATTCAGCACATTCAGCGATAAACTTGGTGATTTGAAGACGTTTATTTGCATTGCAAATCAGCTAAACCTTTTCTCATCTATTCTGCTTGACAAAGGCAGACAGCAGTAACTATGGCAACACTTAAAATGAGAAGAATAGCTCCAAAGATAAAACAAAAGTTTTTTTTTTTTTCAGGTCATTCACTTTGGTACAGTACAGAATTTCTAGATTGGGGAACACACACACACACACACACACACAACAGTGCAGTCCACCATTTCTCTCGCTCTCTCTTTACATAGCAACACATTTAGAGCTGTTAGATTTGTTTCACACTTACTTTTTTCTCACTGAGGGATCTGCTGTCGCGTCTGTTAGTTCTTCATGCCTGCCTCAAGCTCGTGACTCCTTAACGCTGCCAATCAGCTACACACACTGATATAGAAATAGAGAAAACACACACATCATCACAGAAGAACAATTAGTCCAGAGGAAGATCATACAAAGATGTGACGAGAGACCTTGAATAACATTTATAGGATAGCGCATGAGTATTAGGTTCAACCAATAAATAGCTCAGTGGTTAAGATGGTTGACTACTGATTTGAAGGTTGTGAGTTCAAATCCCAGCACTACCATGCTGCCACTGGGCCCTTGAGCAAGGCGCTTAACCCTCAACGGCTCAGGTGTGTAAATGAGATAAATGCAAGTCGCTCTGGATAAGGGAGTCTGCCAAATGTCATGAATGTAATGTAATTATTTGGTCAGTAGGCTTTAGTTATAGAGGGTTTCAGTGATATGAATCTCATATAATTTCCTGCCTAAGCACAAATATTTCTATTTCAGACCTGGCAACTCTGAAGTGGAATAATGCGTAGTCCTGCCAAATGGGGAAGATAAAAACGTAGTACATTTTCAGTACTATTTTCACAAATCACTTGTCTAAGGTATACATGGTTTTATGGTAACCAACAGGCTGCCACTCATCTGTTCTCATTTGCGGCATTCGGCAGACGACCTTATACAAAGCGACTTGCATTTATACAGACACCTGAGCAGTTGAGGGTTGAGAGCCTTGCTCAAGGGCCCAGCAGTGGCAGCGCTGGAATGTGAACTCGTGAACTTCCGGACGTGAAGCTGAGGAGGAGTTTATAATTGGTATATTTTAGGAGCCTATCATTTATCATTTATATTTTAACTAAAACAAACGCACATACGTACAAAAAGTACATACGCACCCTCCAGCTTGATCATTTTCAAACACAAATTTTCAGTGACAACCCTATTAAATGTACAGGGTGTTCCAAAAATCTCCATGTGTCCATATACAGTCCAATAATATTGGCACCCTGAGCAATATGAGCAAAGGCGGCTGTGAAAAATTGTCTTCATTGTTTAACCTTTTGATATTTTGTTCAAAAATACTCTGCTCTCATGGATATCAAAAAATTGCAAACAAAGCACAGATTTATCAAAAAAAAAATTTTTTTTAATTGTTAAATATAGGTGTGCAACAATTATTGGCACCCTTTTAGTCAATACCTTGTGCTACCTCCCTTTGCCAAGATAACAGCTCTAAGTCTTCTCCTATAATGCCTGATGAGGTTGGAGAATACATGGCAAGGGATCTGAGACCATTCCTCCATAAAGAATCTCTCCAGATCCTTCAAATTTCGAGGTCCACACTGGTGTACTCTCCTCTTCAGTTCACCCCACAGGTTTTTTTATGGGGTTCAATTCAGGGGACTGGGATGGCCATGGCAGGTCCTTGATTTTGTGGTCAGTAAACCATTTTTGTGTTGATTTTGATGTATGTTTTGGATCATTGTCCTGCTGGAACCATGGCCCATTTTAAGCTTTCTGGCAGAGGCGGTCAGGTTTTCATTTAATATCTGTTGATATTTGATAGAGTCCATGATGCCATGTATCCTAACAGAATGTCCAGGTCCTCTGGCAGAAAAACAGCCCCAAAACATTAAAGAGCCGCCATCATATTTAACCGTGGGCATGAGGTACTTTTCCATATGGCTACCTCTCTGTGTGCACCAAAACCACCTATATGTTTATTGCCAAAAAAGCTCTATATTGGTTTCATCTGACCATAGAACCTGATCCCATTTGAAGTTCCAGTAGTGTCTGGCAAACTGAACACGCTTGAGTTCGTTTTTGGATGAGAGTAGAGGCTTTTTTCTTGAAACCCTTCCAAACAACTTGTGATGATGTAGGTGACTTCAGATTGTAGTTTTGGAGATTTTCTGACCCCAAGACGCAACTAACTTCTGCAATTCTCCAGCTGTGATCCTGGGAGATTTTTTGGCCACTCGAACCATCCGCTTCACAGTGTGTTGGGACAATATAGACACACGTCCAATTCCAGGTTGATTCATAACATTTCCAGTTGACTGGAGCTTCTTAATTATTGCCCTGATGGTGGAAATGGGCTTTTTCAATGCTTGTACACTTTCTTATAGCCACTTCCCATTTTGTGAAGCTCAACAACGTTTTTCCGCACATCACAGCTATATTCCTTGGTATTACCTATTGTTATGAATGACTAAGGGAATTTGGCCTATACGTTACCTCATATTTATACCCATGTGAAACAGGAAGTCATGGTTGAACAATTTCCTGTTCCTAGTCACCCAGGTGTACTAAAAAAAAATTAAAATATCAATGGGAATATACTTCAAATATATTTTTCTCATATGAATTCCTGAGCAGTTAAACTGCCCACTGTTCTTCAGAAAAATCCTCCAGGTCCTGCACATTATTTGCTTTTCCAGCATCTTCTGCATATTTGACCCCTTTCCAACAGTCGATATATGAAGCGGAGATCCATCTTTTACAACTATTACAAAAGGTGCAAACATTCTCTGATGCTCAAGGCGGCAACACACTACATTTAGAGCCAGGGGGCTGTAAACTTTTGAACAAGATGATTGGTGTAAATTGTTATTATTTTCTGGAAAACATGTAAATATCTTATGTAGCTTCTGAAAGGCAGTACTAACTGGAAAAAATAGGATCTTTAAACAAAATAATAACAATTTGGGTGGACTTTAGTTTAGTTTAGTTTATTTATACAGCACAATACAACAACAGTCGTTGACCACTGTGCTGTACAAGAAATTATAACATCAAGTTAATAAAACACCAATCAAAACAATAAAACAACATAAAAGTAATATGATACAGGAGGTAGTACATACAGAGGAAAAAACATGCTCAGGACTTTAACAGGAAACGTGGCAAGGACATCACACACAGGATTATTAACGAATTCAAAAAAGACTGGAAGGTGTTGCAGACCAACCTAGAAGTGAACGTCCATGAACATCCACTGACAAAAGCACAACCGACATGGTGCTGGCAAAGGTAGTCCCCTATATGTATGGAGACCTTTGGGACACCCTGTACTAAGCTACATTTTTGTCTAATGTTAGCCAAATCCAACACACTGATAGAATGCTTTGCCTTTATAAATGTGGGGAAAAAATCTCTGTTTATCTTGACAGAAGGCAAGGGCACTGCATCTTTCAAGCAGGAAACCGGAGTTCGAGATGAGAGCACCAGCCAAAACATTACAACTGTCAGATTAAGGAAGGGGGCGGGGCTTCCACAGGGTGTCAGTTTATATCCAAGGGTTCAAAACGTGTTTTTTTTTGTTGTGGGGAAGAAAAAAAAAAAAAAAAAAAAAAAAAAAAAAAAAAAGACTCTTTGGGCATATTGTTTGTGAGATAACTCATAGCAACATACTCCAAGGTTCAAGGTCCAAGGTCAAAGGTCAAAAGGTCACCAGGTCTGCTATTTACATGGAGTGTGGCCTTTAATCTTGCTGTGGTTTGACTCTGTAATTTAACAAATTAACCACTGGATAATTACACACACACACACACACACACACACACACACACAACAAAAAAGCAAACAGCCTATCAAGTTGTTTACTTGCCTAAAGTCATACTGGATATGATGTATTGTTTTCATGACCTCCCTAACCAAACCCTTAAAAATCACATCCTGTGCGGTGACAGAGTGGACGCGTACTGTTACAGTTAGGGCCGGCATGATCACATGACCTGACATGAGACAGCAAGAAACAGGACATAACCTGCAAGTTTAAATGGATCACTGGTGAAATAAACATAAATGTTATATGTAGGTTACAGTTTCATTTCAGAACAAACCTGTTTTTCCATCACTGCTTTTGCTTACATTAGGCTCATCATTATATTATCTCCCAGGTTTATAAAATATAAACTAAGTGGTACAAAAAAAAAACAGGGAAAAATCTTCATTTCTACAGTGATCAGAAATAATAAGTGTTATTGTGCACTGAGAGTAGACGTATCTGTGTGTGTGTGTGTGTGTGTGTGTGTGTGTGTGTGTGTGTGTGTGTGAGAGAGAGAGAGAGAGAGAAAGACTCCATCGGACTCTGACTCAGCATGACATCATATGAAAGCTCACAGGAGCTTGAGGTTTCTATGATAAAGGTTTCGGCTCCGTTTCGCTTTGAAAATTTCAACAAAGGAACACAAAGATGAAACCACACAGAGTCTGAATCATTTTACTGTACTGTAAAACCAAAAAAGTTGAATATTAAAAAAAAAAAAAAAAAAAAGGAGTGGAAATGAAGCGTCTTCGTGTGCTTTCACACTAGCCGTTGTTTTTCTCCATCAGCACACATTTCTCATGTGATCCTACAGGAAGCGGTAGCAAGGGGCAGAAACCAACCTCCAATGTTTTTTGGTCACAGCAGAGTTTCGGAACGTTAAAAAAAAAAAAAAAAAAAAAAAAAAAAAGTTCACGCTGAGTGATGACATGTTCTTTTTTTAATCTCCTGACCAGTCAGGCCGCAGCTCAGGCGGGGGGTGAGAAAAAACAACCACGATAGTCATCAAATATGAGGAACGAAACGAAAATGTATGACACTGAAATGCTTTCAGTTGGACGTAGTGATCTAGCGAGAATGAATCGAGCAGTAGAGGAGAAACCTTGTGTGTGCCATACGCACAAGACATTATCACAGAGCCAATGAGCTGTTACGGTATTACCTTATGCTCATGTTAGCGAGCGGCAAAGTGACAGCGATTACACATAGTATAATTCTATGTACGTGTCCAACATGAAGTCGCAATTTCAGTGACGGAGCCACCAATTATATGCAAATTAGGTATAACGCGGTAAAGCAACAAATCCAAATGATTGGTTAGAACGATTCCTCAGACCAATCATATGACTCGTGTGATCCGAAGTTTCTTCAGTTCCAAACTCACAACTTTAGTTCCTACCTAAATTCATGCCGAGTTCGACTAGAGGTCGTGAGTTTTTAAAGCCAAAGAGAACGTCCCCTTCAACTCGAAATTCCTACTCAGGAACTCAAGGACATTTTCTCCATTATTGGTGCATCTCGATTGGCTCCCTAGCTCCCACTGGCGTGAATCAGTATATCGTGTACACGACTTCGGGCACTGGTAAGGACCCTGACTCAATACAAATTGGGACACTGATAACTCAATATCCGGCGACATGGCGTGAATGGTTAAGGAATCACCCTCTCGTGCCGAGCGCTGCGTGCAGTTCAGTGTTTTGCCGTCTGACTTTGCCAGAACATGATGTTGTTCTCCAAGTTATTGATCTAGTTTCATTTTCTCGTTTGTGTATTTTGGATGATCCCTACTTTTGAGTTCTGTTTACTGAGTTTGAGTCACAAGTTGGACTTGTCTGCTTGCCTCTCAAATAAAACTGCATTTGTATCCGTCTCTACTCGCCAAACATGACGTGGTGACATTCATTTTTAAGTGCTAATAAAAAAAAAAAATAATAATAATAATTTTTAAACCATGTAAACACAATGGGCATAATCGAGGTCAGCAAAAATGATCGAGGTCACGACCATATATCGAACGATAAGTCAATAACATAATTATCATGACAGGCCTAGACATGAGCGACTTGTCAAATGCTAGTGTGTCAGACCCTGTGAGGTCTGATTACAGGTCAAAGGTCAAAAAATCTCATCTGACAAACAAGAGCCATCATGTTCTCCAAAATGGTTTCAGTTTCCTTCCTGTGTTCTCTCGGATTTACTGTATTAATTAGAGTACAAGTCACAAATCACCCATTTCTGTGATTTCACTGAAACTGTAGTTTCACTTTGTGTTACTTTTTTTAAAAAAATGTAAATTTTATGTCTTATAGAAATAACAGCGATATTGTTTTGACATACAAAGTCTAAGCCATTGTGTATAAAAAGCATTCATTGTGTATAAATTTAATTGCACATTGAGACACACTCTTCTACAAAGTTATTCAACAGAATAACACAACTCTTGCGTCAGTTTCCATCATCCCTCTACAGAGCTCTTTGTCTTCAAGGGGGAAAAAAAAAAAAAAAAAGGAAAAAAAAAAAAAAGTAGCTTCTCTGGTTACTGCATTTCTCTTAACGATGCAGAGAGTGCGTGTGTCCGGACATGCCCGAGTAGAAACCAAAAACTCTTTACAGTAAGCACACTTACAGAAAGCAAGCCGTTACTTAACCCTTTATTTCGGGAAGGTGGGGCTTGGATGCAGAGATGCATGATAAAAATGAGTGTATTATGGCTCGTATACACTGAGCTAAATCTCATTAATGCACTGTTTTAAACACATGGTAGATGTATTGAAAGCCACAGAATATTACTGTGGTTCCAGAATGGGCTAAATTCAACTTTCATCACAGCAGCTGCCATGTGCAGGTGCTCTGGTTTCCTCTGAAATCCCAAAAACATCCGGGTAGACAGACTGACTATGCTAAATTGCCCCTTGGTGTGAAAGTATGTGTGTGGAGTCCTACAATGTACAGGCATCCCATCCAGGGTGTATTCTATGGACTGGAATTTGTGCCAAAAGTATTGAGCGTGAGTTTAAAAGAAACGATCAAAAATATACAATGAGAAAGAAAAGAAAAAAGAAAAAAAGAAGAAAAAAAAAAAAAAAAAAAAAAACACTCTGAAACTGAAAACAGTGAACTCAGTGGCAAAAATTTAACATGGTCTTCAAATCTCACCTGTGGGCAGGGCTTAACAGCAATTTACTCTCATCGGCTAGTGATATTTGGATTGACAGCTCAAGTGTCCAGCTGAAGACGAGGAGGGTGACGTTTATGACGACGACGCTCCGGGCCGCTCCCGAGAGCTCATCTCGAATAAATAAATAAATAAAATATTATGAGATGACCCCAACCTCAAATATTAATTAAAGACTGACATACTGACTAAGTAAGTAAGTAATTTCCACTACAAAGTACAAACACTATAACTATACAGAGATCTGCATCCAGAACGCTGTCCAAAATTCACGCCACTGAAGTCTCTACTTCCTGATCAGCGAGCTGTCGATCCAAATCTCACTAGCCAATTAGAGTAAATCGCTGTTAAGCCCCGCCCACACGAAAGGGTTGTGCCAGAATGGTGTACGCAAACTTGCGAGCGTGAATGAAAACTCTTGCAGGGCGTTCATAAACCATGATTAACAAACAAAGTTTAGAAAACCGTTTAATTGAAGATCATGTTGAATTTTTGACACCGAGTTCACTGTTTTCAGTTTCCGAATGTTTTCCTTCTCTCTCACTGTATATTTTTGATCGTTTTTTGGAAGGTTACGTTCAATACTTTTGGCACAAATTGAATTCCATAGGATTCCCACCTCATGCCTAGTGTACCCAGGATGAGTGAATGAATATTTTTTACTGGACTTCATCTTTTCATTTCAGTTTAAATCAACAGGGGGAAAAAAAAAAGCACCGTCATTTGCAAAGATATTGCTATATTTTATTTTAAAGGTATTAATCAAATTAGGACACATTAGCTAATCGAGTGAATCTTTAAAATGCGAAATGGAAACACAGCTAGACTGTAAAACAAAAACACATGCACAGTAATTAATATGCATCTTCACACCAGTCTCAAAAGAAACTGTATTAAAAAAATAATAATAAAATTTTTAAAAAGCTTGGTTGGTAACAGTAACAATCTTTCTCGAGTGCAGTGACTTTTCCAGAAAACTCTTCTGATTTTTTGCTGTGTGAACTTACATTACACATTAAGTCACTCAAGTGCATGTTTATTTTCTTAGATCGTTAATATAATTAGAGTAACATTCTTGCCCTAAAACATTCCAGCTCTAACTGACTAAAATTGCTGTAGTTCATTCTACTTCAGTAAGCGCTTACTGTGTTCAAGTCCTCCTGGGAAGTTCATATTTACGAGTTGGGAAGTCATAATTATGATGTCAGGTGCGTTCAAGTCACTTTGGTTAGAGCAAGATGGCGGTGTACCTTCCCTTAATCAACTAAATAAATAAATAAATAAATAAATAAATAAATAAATAAATAAAGCAAGGTTTTTAAACCCTACTTCTAGAAAATGAACAAAGAATCAGGTGTGTTTTGCTTTTTTATGTTTTTAATCAACTTATGAAGCCACTGTAAACGTTATGGCTACATATTACATCATAATCGTACAATGCTATTGTATTTTGTGCAGGTAATTAGCTTGTTTTATAGTAAATTAAAAAAAAGCCTGACAATAACTTGCTTGCTTATAACACAATAACTCAAATCAGCTTCTGAGGCAAGTAAACATTCAATTTCAACAAATTTTCCGTCAACTACAGGACATTGCATCCATTGATTCCACTACGTTTTCTTACTGACACGCCCCCCAACCCAGAAACTCAGAGCTCAAAGAAAATCACGAGTTTCCCCACTCGTGATTACGACTTTGTGGTGGCGTTCATGTGTGATCAACTCATAAATACGATCTTTCCAACATGACTCGAACGCACCAACTCCTGCTTTGGGGCAACAAAGAATCGAGTGATCGATGTGTATTTGAGTGGTGAGAGGAAACCAGAGAACCCAGAGGAAACCCATACAGACGGTAACGCGAGCTCAAGATTACATTTCGTTCGCTTTTGTATCATTTCGATTTCTTCATGAAGGCCAAAGAATAAAACTAAATTAGCAACGGAACAAATGAACTGCCAAAATGAACATTACAGCACATCCCACGTACCAAGTTCTGCAGGTGTTACAGTGTTATATGGTGCAACTGTGGTTCACATTCAGTTTCAGCAAAACCTCTCTGGCACAGTGGCTTACTTATCACACTTTCTTGTGTTTAAAAAAACAAAAAACAAAACAAAAAAAAACCCAAAGCTTTTATCTTGCAATGCATTAACCAAACTACTCTGCTGCTGCAAAACAGGAAAATGTCTCATCTTTTTTTTTTAAATCCGAGATGCTTTTTGAGACACCGTCACCACATTGATTCCTAAAAGCTGAAAGCAAAACTTTCATCCAGTTCACCACGTATTTTTCCAGCTCAAACACAACAGTCTCAGTTAAGGAGCTCTTTATAAGGTTACCAAGTAAAGGGAACCTTATAAGGATTATAGAAACTCCAATTTAACATGCAGTGATAAACAGTTACAAACAAATACTTCCTATTTGAAAAAAAAAAACCCAAAAAAACAGGAAGTGACTTGTCCAAAATAATGAGACTTGCAAGTAAGATTTTTTTTTTTTTTTTTTTTTTTTTTTTTAAAACATACCCACCCACACACACACACACACACACAATATGCTGTCTAGACTGAAAACACTCCAAAATCTTTTTCTGTAAATTGAAAGCATGTAAATTTGCAATTACATTAACAGGGAATTAGCGAGGTTAATTATTATATATTAAAGTTTATACTTAGCAATAAAAAAAATAGGTTGTGTAAACTGCAATAATGATACAGAGAAGCCGACAATATGACACTTTGAATGAGGTACAAAACTGCAGTTGAAACAATATTTCCAGACCCTGCTTTGAATCAAAGGAATCGACACTCGCAAGGTTCAATTCGCTTTAAACGGGTTGGTCCAAAAGAATCGACTCAGGTGACGGTCATCGCAATTGCTACTGAACCGAAATGTTCTTTGTAACACAAAGCGTGTTGAGGCAACTCGGAATTTCTTAACACACTTTTACAAATCACCCACATCCCCTAGCACTCTTAAGCAAAAGGGGAATTTGAACATAGGACTACTATCTGCACTGTGGAAAAAGCTGAATTATCGTTATTTACAAACCGCTTCGGTCGGAGCTAACGTTAACGTGTTAGAACTGCTAATAGAGCCCTGTTCTTTATCTTCTAGCCACTTCTCTCATAATATACATCATTACATCCAGTTAACCCGCAACCTGAAATGAACTATTTAAACTTTCTCACCTTCTATATGTGTCTAAATCCTCCAAAAGCCTCCAAGTGTGAAGTTTAGTCCAAAAAAACCTCGTTACAGTGTGTAGAACTGTTGCTTTTCAGCGTTAAACCCGGGACATGCTGTCCGCACTACCACACTCGCTTCCTTTAACTGGAACTTCACCTACGGAAAAACCGACAGGGAAGAATTCAACATGTCGGCCTACCTTCCCAAAAACATCCCCCTGGTTTGGTTTAAAAACCACCGAGTAAGCGCGGTAAGCCAAGAGTAGGCGTGTGGATTTCCCTCCGAAGTCGTTTTCGGTTGTATTATACCCAAAAGGGAGCGACCAACAAGTATGGAAGGCCATACATGTCAGAAATGTCTCAACACACTTCTTTTTCAACTCCACACAGAGCCACACTAATGACTGCTGAATGTTAGCTTATGTAGCTTACAAGTTACAAACGTTTATTTAACACAAAATCTTTTCCAGAAATCAACAATACTTAAAAGACACTTAAAGGAAACGCCACCCTGAAACACTCTGCTGTCACAGGAGGACATTATTTGCACGTATACAAGTGTTAAATATGAGAAAACTTTCAACAATCTCAAACATGAGGGATAACAGCCCAATTTCATTGATAACAACTAAAAAATAAAAAAAAAAACAGAGCACAAATGTCTAATGATCACCAGTTAGCAGCGACCTAAACACACAGGCAAGCGTCCCTGAAAACTCCATAGAAACAAAATCCCGTGTGCTAGGCGTGCTAAATCGTTGTTGTGGGTACAGTGGCAGGTTTTTTTCTGAACGAATCATAAAGAAGAGGATAAATTATGTATCGATGTGTTGTTTAAATAAAATTGTTTATTTTGACCCCCGGTAAGGATCACCTACTCTTGTGTTTTGGTTTTAATCGGGATCATCCGCTAACCGTATGCCATTTTCCATATTCAGTTTCCTGTGAAAACACAACAAATGTTTATAACTTACATTTGCGTACAAATGTTGTCCATAATGTATGATCTAATAATGGTCTTAGCTTACCACATACCCTACCTTAGGATGTATTTCTCCGAGTTGTTGAGGCAAACCGAGCTAAATTTTGAAAGCTTTTGCACATCCTCTGTCTGCAGTTCTCTGCATAAATTTAAGTAAGCGCCCTCACGTCGCAACAACCGAAGCTTCACCCTCAACCTCTTTCTGGAATGACACTTGAAGACATTAATAATAGTAAAAAATTTTATCGTGGTAAAAGGATCCTCCATTTTTAAACCAGTCTGATTGTCTATAACAAAAAAAAGTGTGTTGGTGTCTGTTGGGGCAGTGTGAACATGACAGTTGTGTTTCCCAACATTCTAAATCCAACAGCCAAATGTTAAAAGTTGGTGAACGTTGGCGTCAGTCAGCGTCTGTCGGTGCAGTGTGAACTAGGCTTGCCAGCAAGAGGTGTCTGTAGTAAACTGTAGATTTCAATAATGTATTATTACTGATTGGTAATCATGGTCTTCATGCATTATAGGATAGTGCTTTAAACAAACTTCCACAACACTTTATGCCATGCTGGATCAATGGTCATTTCATTGGTCACTGTTTTTGAAGGTTGAGCCAAAACAACTTTTGTATAATCAGTTTCTCAGGAACTCTGTCCTAAGAAAAAAAAGCTCTCCCTATGCTACATTTTATCCCGCTGTAATAAAATACTCAAATATAGAAATTTTGAGTTTTAAAAGGAATGCTACATGTGGTGAATGGACAGTTCATGTGAAATCATATAAACAGGGTGAACACTTCCCCATTTGAATGCAGCATATGTTATCATTTATATCATATAAATTCTGCCCTCTTACTTTTTTTTTTTTTTTTTTTTTAAACTTTTTTTAAAAGTATAGTGTACAGTAGGTTATACTTTTTCCTAAACTACATGTACAGTAGAAAGACATTTGCTCTACAGGAAAATATGTACTCCTACTTTACATGAAAAGGTTATAAATTCAAATGAAGCACATGTAGATGTTGGAAAGTCCCCAGTTATTCAATTCTTCACTGTAATCTGCAATCATAAATTTTGGTTTCCTGAAGCTTTAAAAATGCATGTAAATACATTACATTTAGCATTTATTCAATTTGTGCTGTAAATATTTGGCAGATCATTTCCTCCAACACTGACACCTACTGGGACAGTTTGTCTAATTGCTGTTGTGTGAGCAGTAATAATAAACAACAACAAAAAAAAGCCTTGATTGGGAATATTTTATTTGTCATAATCAAGTGATCAACGTTGACACCAGCTATAAGAAATAAAATTTCCATGGTTTTAGCACCCCCCCCCACCAAGAGTTAGACTGTAGTTTTACTGCTAATTCATTTCAGCATAAATCAAACTATGGGTCAAAAATCACAAAGTGAGCAGGACTAAGCCATTTAACTTGACACAATGGAAAAGTTTCCTGTAGAACAAAAGACAGAAATGCACTGGAAGTGAATAAAACTACCATGAGAACAAATTAAGGCAGGATATTGTAAGGTGACTGAAGTGAAAGCTGTACCTTCATCAGTCACGCAAATATCCATAATTATATAACATTCTAATCTCTAGAAATAGGAAGAAGTATTTTCAGTGTAATATATCAGTGATTCAAGACACATCCACCTAAATTCTGTCTGCTCAGAGAAAAATATTACAACACATGTGGCGTTGTTTTATGAGGTGCTTTTCATGCATCAGGCAGTATCATTTTATATTTGTACTGCTTCTGATAAAGCATTTAGTCTAGTCTTGTGTTTTCAAATACTTCCTAATCATATTAGCAATTTTTATTGCTGAAAATTACACATACATGTTACTTCACTGTGAAAATCCTTTCTGAATATCAGGAAAATGGACATGTTAATGTGAAATCTAGAAACTCACGGTAGTACGCATTGTTGTGAATTTTTAAAAATGACAAAACAACTCGCATCATAATTCAATAAATGCCAAGTCTCATCAGGACCACCCTACAATTTCGGTACACCATCGGAAATCGCTGTACCTACTGAACAGGAATATATGTGGGAATAACGGATGTTTAAAAATGAAAATACATCTTCATTTCACAGATGTAATAACCATCACATTTCACTGATATTATTGATGCTAATATCAAATGAAGGGCAATATCACTTTTTCCCCCCCAAAATGAGATGATGTGCAATTATTTAAAAAAAAATGGATCCCAAAGCATACATATAACATGCAATATACTCCACAGATCAAGACATCTAAACCGTGGTTAAAATTCATTGCGCAAAGTCAATAAAGTAAATTAACAGTGTCTCCTGAATGCAGTGTTACTATTCCACTTCGGACCACATACAGTATATCTATCCAGACCTATATTTATCATGTTCTGACCTGGGATCAGCAGCCCTGTCTATATGCGCATATTTCCTAAAATGTAAAAGACAAACAGTGGCAGTAGGAGTTCACTGGTTACGTTTCTACTGTAGTGATGGGATGGTTCTGAATTTACATCCCAGAGCCACGACAAACTTCCTCACTTCTAAGTCACTTTGGATTAAAGCATTAACCTAAAAAAATGAGACACTGATCCCAGAGCAGCACTTTGATTCATATGGGCTATAACTACAGACGATCTGTCAGATCAATGATACGTGATTGAGAGATTATACTCCATCTAGGAAATAGTGCCCTTATATGTTAGTTGAAGAGAAGTCCCAGCTTCATGCTCACAGTTTGGACTGCAGAGGTTTCAAGTACTTGTAGTATGATTCATGGACCTAAAGTGGAGGAGAGAAAAAAAAGACAGATTCCAGAGTGTAAATGAAGTTGCACAGTGAAACCCATGTAGAAATGCAAGGTGATTTCATGTAGATAGAAAGATACAAAATTAGGAAGTTTGAGATGTTAAGCAGTCCATACAGAATTTTGTGGAGGTTTTTGTTTTTATTGTTGTGGCCAAAAATGCTTGATTTTGCTGCTGCTTTTTTCAAAAATTGTGATGCAACTTGCGGAGTTTTTTGTGCTTTTTTTGTGGAAAACTACTTGAATTGGCGAAATTGCAACTGCACAAAATTGTTTTGCACGATCTTTCACAGTGATGTTTGTTTGTAAATGAGACATTTTAGCTGTACTCATGTTCGACGCACGTGAATCGAAGAGGACTTTGGCTGAACGCGCGTTGTGATGACGTCACATGACGCCATAGAGAGAGAGAGAGAGGCCAAAATAAGGGGATTATATGATCCCTCTTTCTTGTATTAGTCAGCAACCTCGCTGCAGGTGCGATGTAATAAAAGCATGGGTTACTTTCTCCAGGTCATGAAATGATAAGGCAGATTTAAGTTTCTAGCTATTCTTCACAACTGAGTTTATTTGCCTGTCAAACTTTAATTCTGTGTCAAAAATAAAAACCCAGACTGTTCGACACAGGCATGCAAATGAGATGACAGAGCACTTAGATGATCTGCAATATTATTTACATAGTTACTAGGGCCAAAAATTATAATCTCTGTCTTTTTTTTCATTTAGTTGGAGAAAGTTGTTGTCCATCCAGCATTTTACATCTTCCAGGCATTCAAAAAGAGATTTAACAGATACATGATCACCAGACTTCAAAGGAAGGTACATCTGTGTATCGTCAGCATAAAAACGATATGAAATACCGTATTTTTAATAATAGAACCAAGGGGGAGCATATATAATGAAAATAACACTGGTCCCAAAATGGAACCTTGAGGGACCCCACAGGTGATTTCAATTTTAACAGAAAAACGTTCTGTGGTGCAGATAAGAGGTAAACCAACTTAGGGCAGTTCCTTGGATGCCAACATGCTGCCTTAGACGTTCAATAAGAATAGCATGATCATCAAAGTTTCACATTTTTAGTGTTAAATATTTATTTCTAAACATTTTTAAATATATATTTTCCAAAATTTTGACATTAAATAAAGTATCAAACAAGTTTTTTTGTGGACAATCCTATATATTGTGATACACTGTGCATCATAGAAATGCCTTTGAGAATCGTGATATGATATTTCTGTCAATTCGTTCACCCCTACTGCATGGTGTGTTGTTCTTTGCCTCCACCACATGAGTAAATATTTAAATGACCCAGGGTAATAAAAAGCTCCTGTGAGGTTTATTCCAGGTATGTATAAGCTCGCTCTATATAATGGATCTTTCTCAGGTCAGAGTAGACCTGAGCTACAATAAACTGCATTTTTCAGGTTTTAATAGTCTGGGTGCCAATATATGAAGGGAGCTCACTCTACTCCACTACAGTGCTGTTTAGAGATGACAGAAAACAAAGCTATAGTAAATGTCTATATTGTTCCCTTACCTCCGTACGGTTGAGTGGAGATCTCTTGGCCCACTCGAACATGCTCTCGTAGACGTTCCCATCATAGCGGCCTAGCGTCGAGTTCAGCATCTCGTCACGGTAGTCAAAGGCGTCCACCAGAGCCACAGCATTCGGACGGATCTCCGCCATCAGGGCCTTAATCCTCTGAGTGACCTGAGCCATCTGAGGAACGGTCAGTAGACCAGCCTGGAAAATACACACGTGACAGGAAAAGAAGGTTTCAGTATAGCGGACTGTACATGAGATCTCCAGATTCAGTTATGCGTGTGGTGGCCTCCTGCGATGGTGCATTAATGGTATAGTGCTGCAAAAAAAATAATAAAGTGTGCTCAATTTTCCCCTTACCCCAAATGCAACCGATCAACTACATGTTAAAAATAATGTTTGGTGTTTGACAATTGCTTCTTAAGTTTGGGTACAATGCCAATGTAGCTAATAAGTCCATGTTACCCTAAATCTTTTCTGTAAACACCTACAGCCAGTTCTTCAGTAAGTCTATATATTGTGACTAATTGTAATCTTTTTTTTTTTTTTTTTTTTTTAAAATGGAGAAAGCTCAATGATATAGCTAATTGCTGGTGGCAACCATCTTGTACAACCATAACTTTTTAAGCCTGGTTTATACTGTATGTCTTGGTTTGCAAATTTCTAAACAGGGTGTTGTGTGCGAGTGCTCAGACAGGTGTCTGCATTTGTATTTGCACCCAACATGAACATGTCCACTAACAGCCAGAAAATAAAAATCTTGAATGAATGGAGGAATATAAATGGATCAATAATGTTTACTTGTTTGAAAGCACAGAAAGCAAGCTACTGGGTATTAAAGTTGACCAAAATAGGAAACAATTTGGGATTTTTCAGATTTTCTCTACAGAAAAAGACAAGTGAGGACATCACACATTATAAGCTCCACCCACTGCGTTTCTGAAATGCACTTTTTTTTTTTCACCTAACGTTCATTGTAACTACCCCCTACGATGTACTAAAACACTATTTTTAGTTTTACATACACATTTATGTTACTATATGAATAAAACAGTTTTGCATGAGCTGCATTTCGTGCCCACAGTGACAAGAGGAGCTGCAGCAAGACATATTCTCTCCCTTGAACCTGCTGCATTTTTCTGATACTTTGTGCTAGCTGTAGCACTGCATCAGAGTGATGCTAGTCACATTTAAAAATTATTTTGCCAATATTACTCGTGATGAAATCCTGGGAAGAAGAGTCGTAAAATCTCGTCACACAATTTCTGGCTATGCAACCGGACACCCCTCCATGACTAAACCAAGCATTCACCTGAAGGCTGGTTGATGTACAGCATCGTAGCTATGTACACACGATGCATTACAGAATTTTTGAAGATGGCACTGTGTGGACCACATTTTCCCATAAACCCCCCCTCTCTGCATTGCGACACAAATACAGTACGCTTCAATGCAGAAGCCTTTAGTGTAATTTCAAGTCATTCTACCCACAGAAAGTCAATGATAATATAATTCCACTTTGAACTGCTATTTTACAGAATAGAAGCACATAGTATATGAAGATGAGGCAAATGCTGGATGAGTCAGTCTTCTGTTACTTGTTAGCTACACTAAACTAAAATCAAAAAATGTGAAAAAAATGTGCAAGTTTCATTTTTTCATTTTTATCCGACTTACTCCTTTAACGGCTGTGTGGGCCTGATTCTGACTCACTTCTTAGTCACATTGAAAATGTGAAAGTGACTTACCAAATTAATAAATGTTAATATTAATATATTCCTAAGGTCATCGCACCGTGTGTGTGCTTTGGCATCGGTCCCAGCGCTTTCTCTGCTTCAGCTAGTTGACAGACTCATTAAAATGACTAGAGTTTTCCAGTGTAAAACAAAAAAGGGTGTGTAACCTGCAAAAAGTCTCCAGAGTTGCGGGCAACACCGTGTAGGGCATAGAGCAGAGCGAGAGTGCTGAGGACGGAGTACACGGCTGTGTTACTGAGCTCACTCAGCTTGGCAGCAAACAGCTTCACCACTACATAGTGACAGTGGGCCTGGGGACACACACGCGCGCACAGACACAAACAGACACACACACACACACACACACACACACACAGTGAGACAAAACACCCAGAACCTCATGATAGCAGCATGACATTCATGATAGTTTTGCTCAATAATGAAATAACCATTGCTTATTACAATTAATCAGCCTGAAATATGTTCCATTGTGCAGCCCTTTCCAATTCTAACCACGTTTGCTCTAAATGAACTCAAACTCAGGCCATTGCGGTATAGGCTGGAATCAGGTATATGAAACATTAGGAAATACAGTAATTCCACCCGATTTTCACAAAGGTATCAAACTGAAGAAAGCGCCAGAGTCATACGTCAGAGGCTCGGACGAGCTCTATGGAGCTGTTGTTCCAGGCGTCCTCTTGGCTCTTGCTGCGCTGGAGCTCTGTCTGCAGGCTCTTCGCTGCCATTTCCACCAGGCTAAGATCAATTACATATACAACAGACTGTGTCAAAAACACGCCGATACGAGAATCAAATGGCATTCTTTCAATGCTCTCATCTCTAACGTCAAAGTACATGAAGTGTAGTCTTATACAATTTACACTGGTTGTGTATTGACATTTAAAGCCCGAAATTGATATGCAAAACTTCCTTTTGCATATCTTGCTGAACTCCCGAAGCAATAAAGCCCGTCCTGTGCACTTCTGTCAGTTAAGATCTGCTGTTAGTCCTGAGGTTTATATTTATAAAGTTCCTATGGCTATAATGTTCCTTATAGCTTCTTTTTATTGTGACTACTTTATGCTCACCTTAGGGCTGACTGATAAATGGTTAGACAATACAATATTTGACTTTTTTTTTTATAACATGGGTGCTACAGTATGCAGTCACTAGCCCTGAATTTTGGCAGTGCTTGAATGAGACAATCACTTTTTTACTTAGAAGGCAGCAAGTAAAACTCCAGTATTTATAAAAGCACTGCTGTGTGTGTCACTCACTGGGCAGCACGGAGTTTGTAAGCCTCCACGAGGCTCTGCAGGTCGTTGATGTTGATGACTGTGGGTCTGGAGCCTGTGGGTCGAGGCTGAAAACGCTGGTGAGATTCGTTCAAATACGAGACGGTGCCACTGAGCTGCTTTCCATCACGCACTTGTCTGTAGCTCTTCACCAGGTACCTGAACCGCAGGAACAAACACAAGCACGGCAAACTATTACACTGCTGTATTGCTTCGGTTTATGCTCAGACACATGGAATATGGGAAAATTCTGGTGAGAGCTGTGAGGCAGATAAACCTTATAGACCACTATGCTATGTCCTTAGTCACACTTTTACTGGTATATGGATCAGCAAAAACATGGAAAAATGGTGAACTGAGCAGAATGATTCAAACCTACTTTATTCACCAGGCATGACTAAAGTATGAAACTATCATCAGCACTATGTGAAGGTTAATCCACGTGTTTCAGATGTGGGTACCGGGCTGTCTGCAGCATCATGACGGTGTTCTCGCCCTCATAGGTGCACGTGGCTGTAAAGGTGATGTAGATGTCCGGCAGGCCACTGCTTTTAGAGTAACCGTGTCCTCCGCATGCCATCCGACACACTTCAATCCCTGCGTTCACAGTCCAGGTAGTGAACGCTTTCAAACCCGCAGACAGAGCGTGGAGCTGAGAGAGAGAGAGAGAGAGAGAGAGAGAGACACAAAGAAAGATGGACAGAGAGAAAGACAGTCAGAGAGTTTACGGTTAGCTAATTGTTGCTAGGTAACCGTCAGCAATATCATAGACACAGACACAAACACGTCCACAAGTTTTTGTAAGCAACTATATAGTATATTACTATTATTTTTTACTGTCTGGAGGAAAAATAGTGGTAACGTAACCCGAAAATGTTTGACTGGTAAACAACAAAGTGGGCGTGGCCTCATCAAGAATAACCCAAGGATGTGATACAGAGAATCAAATGTACAGAAGAAGCTACAGTATAACAGCAAGTGAAGAAATGAAGTTAAGAACAAAACTTGACATAAATCTTCAGTGAAGTAAAATAATATTGGTTACTCTGATTTACAGATTAAAACTAGCATTAAACCTACAAGTGCAATTTATTCAAAAAGTGACTCTAAAGTAATGTAGCATGTTCTTCGCCACGTCTCTTTACAAGGACATAATCAATACACTAAAATCCTCTGTGAAGTTGCATTCCATAATTATCTGAAACTCCCTAAAACATACAATACCTTGACTGTGTAGGACTACAAATTGTGTTAACAGCGCTGACTGGACCCTCGTCATCGTACCTCGGGCAGCTGGCTGAAGTCTCCCTGGTTGATGTCTCCAGTTATGCGATTATACGTGTTCTTCATGTACTGGCCCACAAAGGTGAAGGCGTAGGCTGTGGCTAACAGCGGGAAGAGTTTATACTGCTGAGCTTGGTAGTCCAAGATCTGCGGCTCAGGCTCTCTGTGTGTAGAAGAAACCGGAGGACATTATGAAGCTCATACAACTCAGACTATTAAAAGTACGTTAAACAATCAAGTCAGTGCGATTTACAACTCAGTCTTGCTGCTTTAAAGTGAAGTTTGTTGTATATCCAATATAACTTACACAATATCTTATACAAAGACATGTTTGGTGTCTGACATTTGCTTCTTTAGTTTTGCACTGGAATTTCATCGCTAATGTAATTAACCCAAAAATCCGCTGCCTCAAATCACATCCGGTTCATTCAGTAATGTCACACACACACACACGATGTGATGCATTTAGGGCACAGTGAAACCCCAGTGTCGCTGAATGTTGTACATTACAGGGCAGCCAGCTTGGGTAACCAATAATCATTTTTATTCTTAGTGCAATTTAGTATGACTCCACCCCCCTAAGCACCGCCTTCCAGTGTTTGAATGAGGAATGGGCTACTTGCACAAATACTTCTGCATTATAAACAAAACCCCACTTCTGGCTCGTCCACTAATCAAAAACAAATGTTAGGCGTTACTGTCTTGCTGAATGTAAACAGTGCTACCAGAGACGCGAGATTCGTGCTATTTCAAAACAGAAATGCATCATGGCCCTGTGTTTAAGTAGCCCATTGTTCTGTAAAGCTAGAAGTGATAGTATAGTTCCAATTCGAACTGAAAATACGGACTGTTATTTTCCAAGTCGATTTATTTAACAAAGTTGTTTGACTCAAGTATATAAGAAGGTTTTGCTCATGAATTTATGGAAAATATTTTGGGTGAGAAACTTCTGTTGCAAAAATAAAGAAGCAAATTGGACATCAAACAAGGCCAACAATGCAATTATGATTAAATTTTTTTTGGTTGCGCATAATATTAATGTAATATAACGAACATCCATTGATTGACATCGAACTTACATGAATTGTAAGTTTGTGAGCCTTTTAGAACGTAAACAGAAATTGCAAATGGCATACAGGCACAAATAATAACTTCTAAATACAAAAAACATTCATGAATTTAAAAAAAGAAAGAAAAAAAAAACCCACAAAAATGTTACTTAACAATAAAGCCAAAGGTATGAAAATGAATAATGTACTACTGTAGGCCACAAGCAGGACACATTTCGTCAACTACAAGCACAGTTTTAGCAATCTTCTAAATATTACTGTTATGTGCTCTAAGAAAAATGATTAAAATATGACTGAATTATTGATTGTACCTTGTGTTTGGCAATAGGTTCTATTATATACTGTATATTCTTATAAAAACAATTGTGGAATATAAGGGTTAATTGAAATTAGCCCAAATATTCACAATCCAATCAAATATTTGTACAGTATAATTGTAATTAATAATAATAATATAATTGCGATTCATTTTCTATAACAGCAGCTCTGAAAAAAAGTGCTGGTTTATAACAGGTTTATAATATTGCACTCTCTCATTTAAATGTTATTGTTTCTATAGTAACAACATGCGCAGGGACTTGCATGGCGAAATCTGCACATGAACAGATTTAAGATTATAAAACGAATTGTGTGTAATTTTTGATACGGTGAAGATTTCTCTGAGGTGATGTTTATGTATTTTAGTTACAGCGCTTTAGACATGGGAGAATCTTCTGGATGGAGGGTTTTGCGGTTTATTGGTAACATGACAGGTTACTTGTATTTCTGCCTTATTTACTTCAACAGAGAGAAAAAAAAAGAAAAGTGGTAAGGTTATGAGGGTTTATAGCTGTTATAATGTAAGTGATAAGAGTAAGGAACTTTTCTCAGAGATGTTCCACCATATTAAACATAACTATAAACGAATAGAAAGTGCATGTTTTTTCAATAACTAAAAAAACAAAAAAAAAAAAAAACAACAACAACAAAAAAAAAAAACAGAGCATTGGCAAATTGCTGTGGTATACAAGGAATAAGTGTGTGTGATCCCTCACCCAGCTCGTAGTTCAGACTGATGACGGACGGCGCTGTAACGGATCGCGATGGTGCAGGATTTGGCCAGGGCAATGGCCGATTCTCCTACAATCATGGCGCGGATAAACACCATGGTGCCGTACGTCAGCTTATCACTGGGGGGCTTCAAGTACGTGCCATCAGGTTGGACCTACACACGCACCAATATGTTTCATGTCCTTTGTTGGTACACTTTTGTATCTCAGCATTGGGTAGAACTCGTGTGCTGCCTCACCTTGGCGTACTTCATCAGCATATTCTCACGCGGGATCCGAATGTTGTCCAGCTTCAGGTATCCGTTATCCACCTCGTCAAAGCCGAATTTGGGGCCAATGTCACCCACAACCACGCCTGCACACATGGTGGACTCAACAAATCACAACTCCTGCAGATGTCATACAAATAGTGAATATTCACAGCCCCAAAATTCTGTCTGTTGAAAGGAAAAAAATCAATATTTATATCGCTTTGTTGCATAAATCACATTAATTTAACAGGCATTTTAACTGATGTGGAATTTTGAGGCATTGTATCTAAAACTAAATGCCACTGTCCGATAGTCAGGTTTAGTTTTAGTCCTCCTGATCTTAATCCCTCTGTCAGGCCTGGAAAAGAAGTCCATCCTTACAGAGAGGTCACCAGCAACATTAGATGATCAAATTCACATTAGACGTAGTTTTGTTTGACGGATGTAAGCCAAGAAAATCCAAACATCCATACTGACTGGGGTTTCACACCTACCACAAACGGATTAAACAGGCAGATTACAATTATGCTAATGCTCAATATACAGCACATGCTATTTCATTGTGCAAAGAAAGTGTCTTAGTCTGATAAACACAAAACTGCTAAATACACACACACTCCATTGATGGTTCTGATTCTGACTGTATAGTTTTACCTGCTGAAAGAAATGCAGAAACCATCAAAACTGTTTGAATTTGAAAAACTGACAACTCTATCAAAATATATATTTGTAAATATAAAAACAAGCGAAAACAAATTGCGACCTTAAAAAAAGATATGGTTCTATCAGACAATTCCCTTATTTTAAGATATTGACCCATGGTTCTGACCCTTAATAAGATTAAATAATGACAAAAGTGTTTAAGGTTTTGCCTTAAACATAACGACATGCTTTATTTTTTGCTTTATCAGCATGATTTCCACAGAAGTCTGTGAAACCTTAAACATACAGTTTGCAGTGTAAACGATTTTGCTCACATGTAGTATCTTATAATAAATGTAAAGATACTTTAGAAAAACTTTACTTTTACAATATTGCCAGGCAGTTTATCTTTTGTTAGTTGGTTCTTTAATGGATTCTGTTGACATTTTTCCGGCCCTGAAATTAGCTCCACCCCCGAACAAAACCGAGCTGTTCATATCCGTGCCTTACATTAATCAGAAAGTGTGGCCAGTTAGTGGGAAGAGGGAGGCTTGTCTTTTTTTTTTTTTTTCAGTTCAGTTTACAGAGAGCTCTAAAAATACAATACAAACTGATTCTTTAACATTGCCGTATTTTATCACTGTATATTGGTCATAGCTCTAGTTCTAAATGAGCAAATAGCTGTCAAGACATAGGGATATAACACAAACAAACCTGGCAGAGGCTGGTGGGTTTTCACACACCG
Organism: Cranoglanis bouderius; assembly: GCA_023630585.1. Taxonomy (NCBI): domain Eukaryota; kingdom Metazoa; phylum Chordata; class Actinopteri; order Siluriformes; family Cranoglanididae; genus Cranoglanis; species Cranoglanis bouderius. The sequence goes on along the minus strand of CM042560.1, from coordinate 7,313,386 downwards.
TATAGGGACGATGAAGGCGTGGAGGCCGTAACACTTGCCCTGTGTGTAGAGCTGGGCCAACACAATGGCGTGATTAGACGTCTTACCCACTACAGACAAACACACAAACACATCATACTTAATTCTCCTTTCTAACACATGACCAGGCACAGACTGACAGAAACTGGAGAGATGAATATTGGAAAAAACTGTGCGTGGTCTTCCCCCCCCCCATCTTCAACTGAACCCAGTGTAGCTTGTTCTTGGATTGATTCTTGTTCTTGGTTCATAGGAGTGGAACATGAGGCTACTGTTGCAGCCCAACAGCCTCAAGATTCTGTGCCTTCTGTTAATATTTTTCAGCTCACCACGGTTGTACAGAGTGGTTATTTGAGTTACAGTAGCCTTATTTTCTCATCAGTAAGGCGTCTCTGTCCACAGAACCTACGTAATCTGGGCTGGGCATGCACCACTGCCATGACGATGAGGCAAGCTTCCTTGAAAACTTCATAGAAACGAAAGCCCGTGCTCTAGGCGTGCTAAATCGTTGTTGTGAGTAAGATAGCAGATTTTTGGACGAATCGGAAATAAGAGGATAAATGATGTATCTGTGTGTTATGTAAGTAAAAATGTTTTTTCTGATAATCTACTCTTGTGTTTTTGGTTTTAATCGCGATCATCCGCTAACCGTAGACCATTTTCCGTATTCTGTTTCATAAAGTAAGAAGCGAAATCGCAACAAATGCTTATAACTTACATTTGCGTAAGAATATTGTTCATAATGTATGACCTAACAATGGTCTTAGCTTACCACATAGCCTACCTTAAGATGTCTTTCTCGGAGTGGTTGAAACTGCTTGGGGACAAACCGAGCTAAATTTTGAAAGCTTTTGCACATCCTCTGTCTGCAGTTCTCTGCAGAAATGAAAGTAAGCGCCCTGTCTCTCACGTCGCATCAACTAAGGTGTCACCCACAACCTCTTTCGTTTCACTCCTTGTCCTTTCAGGTGAAGAACGACACGTAAAAACACTAGTAATAGTAACATTTTGATTGTGGCAAAAGGATGATCCATTTTTTAAACCGGTCTGACTGTCTGTATATATAAAAAAATAAATAAATAAAAATATTTTTTAAAAAGTGTGTTGTGTTGTGTTTCCCAACATTCTAAATCCAACAGCCAACTTTTAACAGTTGGTGATTGTCTGCGTTGGTCGGCGTCTGTCGGTGCAGTGTGAACTAGGCTTTAAAGTATTGAGACATTTAATTGTAACTAGCACAGATCGTTGTGATGTGTCTCTTATTTACGGACCACGAAATACACGTCAAGAATGATTAGACGAAACTCTCCATGTATTATGCTGCTAATCAGAGCTGCATGCAAGTTTGCATGCAGTAGGGGCCCAAAAATAATATCCATCTGTGGTAGATTTAAAATGATATTAATCTAATATTAGACTGCGGTCCTTAACCTTCCTATTATGTTATGGGTCAATTTGACCAATTTCCACATTTGAGATACTGGGTAATCTCTCTTTTTCTCTTTGAAAATCTTTGACTGTTCCTCATTTAGGGTCATGAACTTTACATGCAAAGATTTCTTCTTTTTGTGGTTACGGACAAGCCATAATAAAGGTTTTTAAGCTGTTCTTTGCTGTTTTTTGTGTGTATTTAAACTGTGGAAGTCATTCTGACCCATAACATAATGGATGTAACTTTTTTTCAACATAATAGGAGAGTTAATGTTGTCCTATTTGAAAAAGGTCATATTTCTTATACAATTAACTTTGTCAAACTTTTCCACCCGAAAGGTTTGAACCATTCTAAAAGAGACTAATGCTTTGATACTGCTTTTATGAAATGGTAATAAACCACAGCATCAATTTCATACAGCATGTATTGTTGCGTGGTTTAAACGAAGGTCACTCACATCCTCCTGGCCACCACTTGATGGAAGTGACTGTCGGGCTGTTCAGGACAAACTCCTGTGTGGAGGGGTCGTAGGTCGCTGTGGTCTCGAGTCCACGGATGTGGGTTCCTGAAGCGCAAACAACAGACACACCCAGGACGGGATACGAGTTAATACTGGACGGATGCAGTGTAACTGAACATTAGATTTTAAAAACACACACAAATGTTGTATAGAAGAAACGGGATGTCAAAATATCTAGCTTTGCGGTCCAAAGTATTAGATATGACACTGAGCAAAAGCTGAGAAAGAATTTAAAGTGACTGTTCAGCCAAAAAAAAAGAAAGCCCTTTAACCCAAATGTAGTCGATCCACCTAGAGAAGTGTCAGAAGCTTTTAACCTGTACGCCACTCATAGCTCAATACTCATTTGACTGACTGACTACATTTGGGGTAATTTTAAAAAATTAATTGTTTAATTCCTTAATTACTTTTTTAAAAATCTATTTAATATATCTATTAAGTTATTTAAACAGCTAGCAGTTCTAGTTGATGTTTGACAGCCGTAATGCAGTCTGATCAAAAAAGACAGCCTGCTCTGAGAGAGGGGTTTGTAAAAGTGAAAACTCAGAGGGGGAGAAGAAAAAAAAAAAAAGAGAGAGATGTAAGGAGACTAGCAAGGTGTTACGGGTTAGCATTAGATGCTGGACATGATCTGATTATTTCCAGGCATACAGAATGCTCGGTTTCACACCAAAATCAACTCAAAGATACAAAAAACAGGTAAGAATTACTACACCAAGCTGAGAAATGATACATTTTTTTCCTGGTCTCTGCACTAGGAAAAGTGCTTTACATCTAGACACCTTATCCCAGTAAATGTAAAGCAGGTTCTTGCGGATTGCCAGATTGTTTACCGTGCCCGAGCTCTGTCTGGGCATAGGTGCCGATAATCTCCAGGTTCCACGCGGGCGTGAAGAGGGTGTCCAGCTGAGTCGGCGAGGCCTGGTTCAGCAACGTGGTCAGAAACATCCCCAGGTGCAGGTCCAGAGGCTCCGAGCGTCCGTTGTGTACGCATCTGGAGTCGCGGGTTAAAGCAGGGCGGGGAGTTTTTGAGAGCCAGGCAAGAATTAAAGATGAAAATGAGGTTTTTGGCAAAGGGAGGTTAGTGATTAATGAAACGATAGAGTAAGCAGGTTGGGTATAAAGGATGAATGGTTAGAGTGAGGGGTAAAGAAATATGGAGAGAAAAAACAAATCTTGAATTCTGGTGCTGATTAAGCATCACTTTCCATAACACATCATTATTATTGGTTTAATTAATGTGAACCAGTGAGTAAAGTTATTACGCAGATAATCAATAGCAAATAAACAAATATAAATGGTGGATCAATCCAGGATCAACAGTGTTTAAAAAATATAAATAATTAAATAAAAACAGAAAAGATCCAGCATTTAAAAAACAACATGGATCATGACATGCACAATTTAAAGAAGGTGTCTGTGTTGAATTCTGCCTCTCATGTAAACTGGTTCAAAAAATGTGTGTCAGACATTTGTTTGTGAGGCAGTTTGGGCTAAATATTTTCTGAAAAGATTTTGTCTGAGGCAGACTTCCTTTCTTTCCTTTCCCTAGTCGAACACCACACAAGTATCACCTGATGGACTACGTTTGGAGTAGGGAATTTAATACAAAAGTAGATTTTTCTTTTTTTAAATAGTGTATAACACAAGCATACAGACCATTTGCATAGTGTTTTTTAATAAGCACAGAGGCCAGAAAACTTGGCAGGAAAGTATAATGCAAGTCAAATTAAACCCACAAACCATGCACTTAGGCCATTTAAGCTCATTCTGTCACCAGCCGGACATGCAAAGAAAGACGGTAAGAAGAGTGTATCAAAAGAGGGAGATAGAAGCACTGACTTCTTTTTATTTATTTCCTTCCAAAGGTATTTCTCTCTCGAGCAGACAAACACACATCCAGTGTGAACTGACAAAACAGTGAATGTGCTAGAATGCTTTTGGAATGCTGTCAAACATCCACACAGGTCACTACAACTGCTGTCAAGAGTCAAGGCCTTCACCCAGTAAAACTATTTACTTTGGACCGATTCAGAGGCAAGTCCACTACCAGGACCTGTGTTTATTCCACCAGATATTAAATAAACGAATACAGTTTTAGCCAATTATACAGCTGTATGCAAAAGTTATATATCACATTTGCAGGAAAGGTTACTTTTTAAAATAGGTTTCTGCAGAGATTGTGCTTAAATCAACAAAATGCGTCATTTGGCGATGGGTAAGATTTCACTAATATAAGAGCTGCACCAATCAGATATGATGTGCTGTTATATAGGTTTGCTAACAATTTCCCAGCAATACAGTAGTGTTGATTTTTTTTTTTTTTTTTAAAAAAAGGTCACGTGTTACTATTTCAATAAAATATACACCATCACAAAAAATAGAAAAAATACTTTAAATATATTCATTAACTTATTAGTTTTGATAAAACTAAAGTCAGGTTCTGGTAGTAGACTCATGTCACCCTGTGGATCTGAATGAACATATCCCATGATTCCATGAGTGAGAATGACTGACCGTGCCCCAGTTCAGTCTGGGCGTACGTGCCGACCACCTTGAACGAATTGGACAGTGGCAGCCATTTGTCACGCTGTTCAGGGGTGCACTGGTTGGACAGCATAGGGATGAACATCATGTAATGGAGACCAAAAAGCTCATGGTAGGTTTTTCGTGCCACTCTGCAGGAATGCACACACACTTTAGCTACACTACACATGTTCTCTGTCCTTTGCTTTGCCCCATTTGAATGATTATGGATTAGTATTGCTGTTATATACCCGATTTATTACTCTAGAGCAAAGGGTCTGATGTATTTAATCAGGACTAACTGCCTTGTTGCATAATTCTGTATGTTTACTACTAGTTGCCCCACACAACCCATAAAGCAAACTTTTGTCATAATGTATAAGCATAATAACAATAAAACTGGGTTCGACTGATTGTATGCGATTGCATACATGTGTGTGGCAGCCGGGGGAAAAAAGGATCAGAGCAACTTTAACAAGAGCCAAATTGTGATAGCTAGACGATTGGGTCAGAGCATCTCCAAAATGGCAGGTCTTGTGGGTTGTTCCCGGTATGCAGTGGTTAGTACCTACAAAAATGGTCCATGGAAGGACAACCGGTGAACCGGTGACAGGGTCATGGGAGCCCAAGGCTCATTGATGCGCGTTGGGAGCAAAGACAAGCTCATCTGGTCCGATCCCACAGAAGAGCTACTGTAGAAAATTGCTGAAAAAGTTAATATTGGCTATGACAGAAAGGTGTCAGAACACACAGTGCATTGCAGCTTGCTGTGTATGTGGCTGCGTAGAAGCAGAACTGTCAGAGTGCCCATGCTGACCCCTGTCCACTGCTGAAAGCACCTACAATGGGCACATGAGCATCAAAACTGGTCCATGGAGCAACGGAAGCCGGCGGCCTGGTCTGATTAATCATGTTTTCTTTTACATCATGTGGACGGCCAGGTGTGTGTGGAGAAGAGATGGCACCAGGATGCACTATGGGAAGAAGGCAAGCCAGCAGAAGCATTAAGATGCTCTGGGCAATGTTCTGCTGGGGAACCTTGGGTCCTGGCTTTCATGTGGATGTAACCTTGACACGTACCACCTACCTAACCATTGTTGTAGACCAAGTACACCCCTTCATGGCAACTGTATTCCCTAATGGCAGTGGCCTCTTTCAGCAGGATAAAATAAAAATTCTGATCGAGCATCTGTGGGACGTGCTGGACAAACAAGTCCGATCCATGGAGGCCCCACCTCACAACTTACAGGACTTAAAGAATCTGCTGCTAATGACTTGGTGTCAGATACCACAGCACACCTTCAGAGGTCTTCAGAGTCCATGCCTCGACATGTCAGAGCTGTTTTGGCGGCACAAGGGGGACATACACTATATTAGGCGGGTGGTTTTAATGTTATGGCTGATAGGTGTGTATGTGTATAGATATGATAGACAGACAGACGCACTGTTTTTCTGAAAACTACTACAGACTGTATTTTGAAGTGTTTTTCAAATGAATAAATGCAACACGAGATGCTCTCAGCTGCAAAGGAATAACATTTCTTCTCTGCATTGTGTCATGTCTTTACGAGTCACTAAGGAGACATGCCTTTTTTGACTTCATAATTGTTTCAATTCAAAGTGGCTTTTCATTGCTGAGGCCTCACTGAAGTTGAACTGTGCGACAAAAAGACCACCATGTTTGCCTAACCTGCACTCTTGTTTCAGTTTGGGCAAAGGCAAAGTAAAGACCAGAGGCTTAACATGCTAAATCAGGCATTATACCTTTTTAATGATGTATGCACACTGTGATTAAAATCTGACAACCTTTAGCATAGGTTTAATCTCAATACAACCTTTGTTCTGATTGTCCTAGTGAACCCTCTCACCAATACACTGCCACTCATAGATGTTTGGGATGTGGCCAAAAAACCTAGTAGGGCAATGTTAAAATTCAACTGCTCCTGGCAAGCTTTAAGAAAAGGAATAATAAACAAAGTATGTGTGAGCCTATTAAACTGTGCTGCTGCAATTTTATTTACACTTTTATCCTTCACTCTAACAAAAATATTCTCCTAAGAACACTCAAAAGAAATAATAGTATTTTGTCTTAAAAATGTAACTAAAAGGAAAGCCCCTAAGCAATATTCAAAATGCACGCAACAAAATAGTCATCCTTGAAGAGATCCCAGGATCTCCTGAGCTAAAGAGTTGGACACGTAAAATCTGTCATCGGGAAAACCAAGGCGCTTTTAACACTAAGTGACAAATAGCTGTTGATCTGTGCAAGTCAGTAAAAAACTACCTAAACAATTCAGCACAATCAGAGTCACAATAAAAATTTCTAAATGTTGGCACAGTTGGAAATTTACTACGGACAATGTCAATCATTTGGAAGGCAAGAAAACATTTTGTTTTTGTAAACAAGTGCCCCTATAGGTTTAAGCTCAAAATATCGCTGACTGCATTTCTTATTCTTTTTATATTTTCATAAATGTGTCCGAATGATAATTGTCAATAATTGTGGAACACAATGTATATGCATCATCTACTTCACCTAAACCTAGTCTCCTGTACTGGTAATATTAACAACAATAATGCATCGTTCCGATCCGATCATTTTAAAGAGATTATTCTTCCACGATTTTCCAGATTTGGTTCTCTGTCTCAACCTGTCTCTGTCCGTTTCAACCACTGGCAACCTATCTTGACCTACAAGTTCCTGATGTCCTGGAGTCTACAAGTTTTTGTTCCCTCTTCCTAGATTGACTACTGAGGGCTGAACTAGGACAAACTTTTCCCCTTTATCTACAGGTATATTTATTTCATTTCTAATTAACGTACTCATGATTCCCAGTGCCGAGCTGAGGAGAATGGGCAGGTTTCTTCCTCCTCAATCCAATCTAAATAGTTTTTCCTTGCCAATATGGCCCTTGGCCTGCTCACACAGGAATAAAGCACTGATGTCTGTAAAGCTGATTTAAGATCATCGATAATGAAAGCAGCACCAAAATACAACTTCTACTGTTATCATATTATCCATGAACCAATACTGAGGGTCTTAATCTTTTTTTTTTTTTTTTATGCGTCACAGTGGTGAAGAAAGATCAACTGCTAAGTGGATTATTATAGTTATAGCTTAAAAGCCTAGAGTCTAGATCTAGATTTAATTGTAGTTAACGCCACATTTTAACATGATGCAACTTGTTTGGGTTTTGTTTGTGGAAGGCTCTTTTGGCTCTATTAATATAATGGTGCATATTTGCAACGTTTGAAAAGCTTGGATCTACACTGGGGAGAAAAAACAAAAAAAACAGTTATACATGTGTAGAAATGAGAGAAAAACTGAAGGAAAAAAAAAAAAAAAAGGTTTATGCAGGCTCAGTCATTTATATCAGTACCTCTTATAGAAGTATATCTCCTCAGGATCAGAGATGCCATAATCCCTGAGCTTCGAAAACATCTGGACGCTCTTCTTTAAGGCCGCGTCATAGCGCTCGCTGCGGGACAAGAAGTTCAGGTCTTCGTGCTGGAAGTCAGGGTCATTAATGACCAGAGATTCTGTGGCATAATGACAGAGCAGCAAATAAACAACAGCACAGAGGCAGATAGGTTGAAAGAGGCAGAGAGCATTATGCAAAATGGGTCAAAATGGCTCATTCTTTTCAGTTTAGGTGGCTTGGTTTAGAGAATGGATAGGGAAAGAAACTAAAAGACCACCACCTTATGAACAAAGCAACTAAACCATTTATATCAGGGGTGTCCTGATATTATACGCAAAGGGTCAAAGCGGCAGCAAGGTTTAATTTCAACCAAGCCGAATGTTTGTGGAGAAGGTTGGACATCCTCGATCTATAGAATGCTACCTTTAATGTCATACTATAAACTCACTGATATAATTTATTTCAGATTATGTATATAACTGATTATTCAGAACAAAGAGATATTGTACTGAATAGATACAAAAGCAGATATAAATAATTTTTAAGTTTATCATTTTTAAAAGCTTGCCACGAAGGCTCACATAGCATCTAGTTGTCTAGCTGACACTAGAGATGTTCATCAGGACTGGGATCCTGTGGGACGCAACAAAAAAGTTGAAGGGTTTTACTTTCTCGCTTTGTGGCCACAAGCAAGAGGTCAGATATAAATCTTGCGCCAAAAAACAAAACAAAGACCACATTTATTAACATGAACGTACAACATTCATGCATGCATTCATTCATCCTTAGTAACTGCCTGGTCCAGGTCATGGTGGTTCAAATTATGCTACTCGTTTGTTTTTAAAATTGCTTAGAAATATCGTGGACCGGTACAAACAAAAATAAAAAGCTAGGCTAGATGGTTTTTTTTAAAAAGTGCACATCTCAAGTTAACACCAATTATGAACATGAGTGATGTAGATGAGGTTGAGGAACTGTTAAAACCACAGTTCACACACTGGCATTTCTACCTCAGAGAGTTTATCTCCAGTGTTTCTGGTGGCGTAGTGTTAGGGTTTATAGAAGGGGGTGGAGGTTCAGAAAAGGTTATGGATACATGCAGATATCGATATTTGGAGCACTGAAAACAGATATACAGTACTGTGCAAAAGTTTTAGGCACCCTATTTTTTTAGTACAAACTTTGTTATAGATTTTTTTTATTTTATGACTACATTATGAAGTCAGTACAAAAAACATTTTAGATTTCCAAACATTAGTTTTCTAATACAAAATTAAATGTTACAGAAAAACGTTTGTATGTCATTAAAGAAAGCAGCATATTAGAGACACTTTTCAGACACAAAAAAAAACACAATGAAGGCTGCTGGGTTTTGCTGCAAAAATATGAAGCAAGTGCAGAAGGCAAAGTCTCCAGAAGAACTGTGGCTGGTTCTGCAAGAGGCTCAATAAAACTTACCAGCTCATTTCCTTATAAAACTGCACAAATTGTCCCAGGGACTACTGTTTTTACCTTTTTGTCACACCAAATATTGACTTTGTTTCGTTTACTACTGTTTACTGCTCTTTACGGTATTTTTTTAAAATGCAGAAACATTTAATTTCATTATTTTGAAGGCATCTTTGCTCTACAGCATTTCTTTGCATGTGCCTAAAACTTTTGCACAGTACTATGGATACAAATAGTAGCACTGAGTTACACCAGTACTTCAGATATATTACACAGACTATAAAGACCTGGATCCAAACATCACGAGAACAAGTTGTTCTTTTTGTAACCTATAGTATACCTGTAGCATGTGTAATGTTACATTTAAAGTGAATAGTCATGGAATAGGTATTTGGAAACCATTTTTTCTCCCCATCACCCCTGAAACAATAACTTTTTTTTTTTTTTTTTGTCCTTTGCAGTTGATTAAATTGGAAATACGCAGTAAACCAAACCTAAACACCTTGTAAACACAAAGTAAAGACCCAAAACAAAAAAAATCAAAAGCGTAAACAGACAAATAGAGTACAAAATAAGTCCATAATTAGTCACTTGTGCAAATAATTTTGCTAAATACACAACTCACACCAGCTTTCGCAAGAAAACCACAACAATAACAGACTGGATAAAACCCATGTGTTTTCCCCACAACTGTAAATTAACCGTCGAACACAAAACAGTAGAGCTGCACGTGCATTCAAGAGCTGAATCCAAAATGGCTCCGTGCTGCACAGTATAGTGTAAATAGTGTAAATAATACATTTAACAGCCTATATGTGTATTCTTTTAAGTAAAACAGGAAGCCATTTAATGTCCTGTAAAGCCGACCTATTTCTTTTCTCCTTCGGGTTTTCTCTGCACCGCCGTCCAATATGTTTGTAAGAATTTCCGCATCGATTGTAGCATTTTCTCTTTCTCGGCGAAGGTCAGGATTCATTGCTGAAAATCTGTTGCTTTTCTCCCGATAAAAAAAAAAAAAAGACAGCGCTGGACGCTCACACAACTAAACGTTATTTTTGTAAATGACGTGTTATATAACAGTTCAACTCTGGCCTAGTCTAGATGAACTCGACGTCCGTGTTAGGGGTGCAGTGCGTCACGTGTTTTTGTCGGCTGACATTTTGCAGCCAATGAGAATCCTGGGGAGGAAGGGGCGGAAGTTAGGCGAGTACTGGGCTGCTGTTTGTGTAGCACGAATAGCTTCAGTGCGAACATGCCAGAGCTGGATGAATAAACTTGGCATGTTTTATTACGCGAGACTATATTCAGACCAAAGCTATACTTTTATCCAATGGAGAAATAATTACACAAGTAAACGTTAGCTAAATTCACATAGTTTATTAAAGCATTTTTGATGTAGTAATGCTTCCTCCGGCTGCAGTCTTTCACTTCCCCTGGGAAATCAATTCAGATCTGGTAAAAGATGGAGCCTCTATACGGACGTTTGGCAGGTACATTATCTGTATTTAATAACAGACTG